>JAIPRL010002780.1:0-51336 GCA_025469235.1 Pemphigus obesinymphae | reverse complement strand
CATACTACAGCAAAATTTATTTTATACCGTATTCCATTAACTGTGATTTATTTTAGACTTCCCAGAGTAGGTGAAGAATAGTCATAATTAACAATCATAATTAAACATTTGCCAGCCTATAGTTATAGACAATTTAACTTCTCTGCATTAATTTTAGACAGATCACAACTTATAGTATAGACCTATCATAATATCAAGTACATAATATATCATATACCTACATATGTATAATACATATTATGTCGTTTTCATACATATTATAATAATATTAGATGTACCTACTTAAGGTGTGGCAGATCTAGACAAAATTGTATGGTCGTAATAACATACTCTATCCTTCATCATCAAATTATATATTTTTTTAATGTGTCTCAGTTAAAATATTTGATTAAAGCTTTTTTTGATTGGTTTTCATTATTTAATATCTTGTTTTTTATAATCATAATATTTCTATATGTTTTTTGAAATATATATGTAAAAACAATTTTAAATATTTAGAATAATTAAGAATATTATCTTTTTTAGATCCGAGTAATATAATTTTTGTATATAGCAAGATACAATGAAATTATAAATTGTAAACATTTAAAATATAATGTATGTATGTAATGACCATTCATAAAGTTAACATAATTGTGTACACACGTTACACGTGTACAATGGCAACATTGCGTCCTTATCACATGCGTGAAGTTATAAGTGATAACAATTATAGCCCCATTGTGTGTGGGGGGAGGGGTAAGCGAGCAACGGGTGTACTTTACATTACTACGGTGACAATGAACGATTAACCGAATATAGTCGTTCAATGAACGATGAACGATTAACCGAATATAGTCGGTCAATGAACGACGTACAGTTCGTTCATTGAACTAGTTCATTTAAATGAACGATGAACGATGAACTAGTTCACTAAAATGAACGATTAGTCCCATCTCTAACCTATACGTACACCATTTCTCGCCTAAAACACCCATCAATATAATAATTTAATTTTTCCCGTATATCATAATATTATCTCTTATGATAATAGATATTATCTCCCATAACTATATATAATCTCCCGCACATATTACCAGTCGACTACCTCCACTGACAACTCAAAACCGATAAGCGCAGACCGGCGACCTGAATTCCGTTCACCGTCACCGCGCTGTACTTTTTTGTGTTTTTCTATTTTTTTTTTATTGTTTTAAATTTATTTTGTGCCATGTGGCCGTAAATTTTCATTCTATGTTCCGGTCTACATGACCGAGGACATGTGATGGGTGATGTGTAACGGCCGTGGTAATATAGATCATTTTATTTAATTTTTTATTCTCTTGTGCCCATTAATATTTATAATCTCTTGAAGCACACACACTTAGTAATCTCTCTCATTTTTTCTTTCTCATCTAACAATAGTTTTTCCATCTCACTTTCATTTTAATTCTCTCTTTCATTCCCTCATACACAGTAAATAAATTTATCACAGTTATTTTATTTCTTCAACACCGTTCAAATTAATCTTAATATATTAAACATCACAGTCAAGGACTGTCCTTTGTCAATTCAAACTTATTAAAATTTGTAAACTACCTAATTGGTCACGTGGACTGCCGCGGTATAAACCCACAGCACGTAGACGCCGGGTAGGTACCTACATTATATCATTGTGAACACCTTTAAACTTCAACATTTAACGAATGTAAATTTTTATTTTGTATTTTTTCTCTTTTCTCTTCAAATTTTCCATTTTAAATACTTACATATATTTTTTTTTCTTTTCCTTTATTGTGTGACGAAATAAATAATATTTATTTTGTAATTATAAATAGTAGAGTCCCCTGTATATAATGTGGTTTTTCCCTCTATAGAGATATCAGATAGCTGTTGTGTCCGTTATCTGTAGAATAATTATAATAATTTTGTAATTAATATAATATATATATGTTGATGACTATTGTAAATTACCCGGCCTATCGCTAACACAAAACCAATGTATTCTACTCTTCATTTTCATCATTTAATAATTAATAATACAAATATTTTTTCAAATCATAATTTAATTTAATTTTTATTTATTTTTCCTCATATATCATTTAATTTGTAAGTTAATAAAAATCGGCATAACTCCGGCTACCTTATGCCCCGGTTATACGGTGGGTCCAAGTCCTGCCTTGGGTTTCTGGGCCAACCTAGCCCTTAGGGGATTAGGGGTGGTCACAGAATGGCGACTGTGACAGGACGGGGGTGTCCAGAGAGACCTGAAAGGGTCAAAACCTCTCCCTCGTTCGAAATTTTTTAATAATAATTTTTTTTTTTTAAATAGAATACTTTGGTTGTTGGTGTTAGGTCGGGTAATCTCGGGTCATTTAATTCGTAATATTCTGCGTTTCCCGTTCCCCCTTAGTTTTAAGTGCCTTTTATCTGTCTCGTTATTCTTTGAATTCGTGCCCCCTTTCCCCCTTATCGGTAGGTCTCATATAGGTTAGATATCCCCAATCCCAGGTAGGTCCCACCATGGTTGTTAATATTGTTATCAGTCATGTGTGTCAATAGTATCTTCACCCTTCGATGGTCACACCCACATGGACATCGTTGTAACCCATAGTACTCTCTCAGACTGCGTTGGCAGACCCTCTCCCTCCTGGCAGTAACATAATTTATTTTTATTTATTTTGTCTTATTTTTCCCTTACTTTTTCCTTGTATTAAGTTTGTGTGTCAGCTGAGATATAAGACTCAGGTGAAATCAATTCCTCCCTATGATATTTTTATTTTTATTTTAAATCCTTTTATTTATTTAGATATTTCATTTTGATGTTGTTGTGATGGTGTGTCAGCGGATATAAATGGTGTACGTTCCACCCCAGGGCCCTGATCACTGGTGAAATTATTTTAGTAGAAGTATGTTGTTAAAGTTAGATAGGTGACCTTGTTTATTTTAGACTCCCCGCACAACCATCCTCACCCAAGTATACTTTATGTTATTGTGTTGTTTAGTCATGATGACTATGAATTTATTATATTTTTCCCCCTTAATAATGAACTGTCCCTCCATGATCTGATTTCTACTTGTTGTTTATCATTAAATGTTAGACTCCCACACTTAATTAGGAGGTAGGTATTTTCTCTTCATGTTAGGATTATTTGTAATATTGTAATAGCAGTATATTTTTCCCTGTTTACTTTTCCCTTCACATATGCAAGAAATTCGACAGTTCACACCGGGTATACGATACCGATTACGGTTATTTGGTACCGATTCACTTTTTAGATACCGATTATTTTCTACCGGTTCAAATAGAAATTCATTGCTATGATAAGATACCCCCACCAAAAATTGTCGAGAATGAGTATTCCCGCGAATTTCCAAATCCATGATCCATGATTATATTTTTATGTTTATACATATGTATATGTTATTTTTATTGTTTTATTGTGTGTTTATCCAATTTTTTAAAATGAATGACGAAACAGTGTTGGATTCTTTCAAAATTAAACTTTTAAAGGATTTTATTTTAAATAAAATTAACGTTGCTGCCTACGTTGTCCAAGCATTACCTATATATATATATATCACGATATAAATAAATATTATTTTACAGTTTACACGTATGTTCTGCTAAACTGTGGCTAACGTACATCAATATTTTCTTATTATGATAAGAGATATTTGATATGATCATGTAGGGGGTGAGAGATCAATAAGAGGGGATTGCATCGGCATCGGTTTGGCTAACCATATCGGCGATACGGTCAGGAAAAATGAAACCGTTACCACCAAATTTTGATACCGGTTACCTTTGCGAATTTCTGAAATTCACACCGGTTTAGTTTTAAAGGGGAAATTTACACCGGTGTAAACTATCGAATTTCTTGTATAATTAATATTGTTATTAAACATACTCGTGTGTACATTATATACACTCTGTATAGGTGCATCAATTAATTTATATAAGCGTGGGTCCGACGTTTTGTAAATATTTTATACGTTAAACGGTTCGATGATAAATTTCGAGCACTGTTAGATAGACACGTGAACCGATGATGGTGGTGTGGAAGGAGAGAGGAGTGACAATAGGGATCAACCGGTATCCGTTCCGTGCGTATTAAAATTAAATGAGACGACGCAATGTTCTCTACGTTTATGGGTGAAGTGGCTGTTGCAGGTGTATAATAGGAATATAATATGTGTATGTATAGATATGAATAATATATATTATGCTGTGTGACAGAGACGAAGACGATAGGGTTTCGAAAGTTTGTAAGATAGAACCGAAACAAAAACTGGCGAAAATTAAAATGGAAATTAACGCATAACGTGGGGTTAAGGGTTGAACCCCCTCGGAAATTCAAGAATAATAAGAAAATTGAAGATCTTACCTAATCATTTTCAAGTTATTTTAAATTTCCTTCGAGATTAAAAACCAAACCGATACAAGGTAGGGCAAATATTACTCACAAATTAAGATAGTATTTAAATGTGTCGTGTTACATGGACGTCTATGTATTTCAATTTTTGATTACATGTTTAAGGCGGATATTGTATATTATTATAAAATATTAGTTTTAAAATTACTCAAAAGTTGAAAACTACATTTTTTTTAAATACTAACATATACCCAAAGATTACTTCAATTGAAATAAAATTTCTATTACCTATCTAATTTATATAATAATCAGGGATTGGATTTATATGTAAATTCATATATTTATTAGAATAAGCTATTTGAAACCTAATAAAAAATTTGCACAATTTATTTCATTTTTATTAAAATAACAACAATTTTTTTTTACATATTTTTAACTTTTTAAACCTTTTTTACGTATTTAATGCATATTTGTAAATTTTAAATGCATATTTTGATCGTTTTTTTTTTGCATATAAATCCGTTCTATAATAATAATACATATATATATATATATATTTGTATACATATATATAGTATTCAAACATACATATACCGATCTATTTATATATAGGTATAGTATAGGTACATTTTTTAATTTATAAAATCTTTAATAACTTATACACGTATATTAATTATACAATCTATATCTAAAATGTGTCCATAAAACATATAATAATATATAGTTTGATATTATATGATTCGTTTATATAAATCTAAAATTTTAAAACACACCTCGAAATTTTTTCCTGCGTTCGCTCCTGATAATAATATACAATGAAGTATAAACTTATAATATTATGTAATATAAAATAAAAACTTTGTGGGCGTGGGTTTTCGAATCTCTTTTCTGATATTATGTTAAGCGTATCGCTTTTTATAATATATAATATTTTCTATTCATGTACGATTAATTTATTCATAAACTTATTCAAACGACACTATAATATATTATTTATTTAATTTATCGAGTTCATCGCATAAAAGGTACAGTCAGTGGGGTATTTACGGGGCAACAAAAAATATTGATTTTAAAAACCTAAATATCTAAAATTTATAAAAATAACTATAATTTGAAAATACACATAAAATATCTAAAAAAACAAATGGTAAACGAGTTTTCAAGTATTCCTATCGCACATACAACATATTCAAAGTTTCAATATTAGTCTTATGATACCTATATGAAAATGCAGCAGATGATATATATGATACATGCATATTGTATACAACATGGGACCATATATCGTTGAAAAGACTAAAAGATTATGGGAACCTTGGAAAGAAAATGGACCAAAAACCTACCGTTATAATGTAAGCGCATCGGGATGTTTCGATGCATACAACGTTCAATGATAAAACCCTAATAAATAGTTTGAAATATATTGAAATCAGTGATTACTTGTCATCACATTTATCATTTTACATAATTGAAATGTGAATAAAAAAATGCATTTATTTTGTGTACCTTCCATCGAATAGTACCCATTTAACTCAATCATATTATCTATGGTGTTTATTCACCCTATAAAAGTAACTCTACGCAAAGTATTACCGGAATCGAATAGTAGTGTTCAAGACTTAACAAATCTTATTTCATAGAAACAAACATTTCCATCACTATTAAAAAAATTACTCATTGTACTCCAACCAACAATGAATATAATACCTAACACACGTAACATAAATGAACTATTAGCGAGACTTATACAATCTGTGCAATCAACCAACTCTGGCATTGAAAAAATCCTTTAGTGCTAAAAGATCTGCAACTACAAAACTTTAAAATAAGAGAAAAATATCTAAATATTGGACCCGGTTAAAACTATGCCCGCATGAGTCTTGTTGGAAATAAAAATACTAATCACGAACTATGAGAGGCTGAGAAAAAGGTTGGATTATTTTCAGCCAACACAAGAGACTGTTCAGTTATTAAGAATGAAAAGTACTTGCTAGATATTCTGTTGTCTCAAATAATTACATTTTTAATGGAATTTTATTTTTTACCCAGGCAGTAAATTGAGTACCTATATAACATATTGAAGCAATAATACAATCCATGGAGAAATAAAAATATTTTATAAATGATCCCAAATGATGAAATGTTTTACTCGTAAGAACAAAGAAGACATTATCATGAAAATATATCCTATGAAGTCAATTAGAATAGTGTACTTTAGAGTTATAAAATTTATAACGTATACAAAATAAGTGTACATATACAGAATTCGTCAGCTTGAAATTCTACCAACTAAACTAATTTTCCTAATTTTCTAGTAGTTCTTAATGCATACAACTGCAGTTAATATACCTATGCACATAAGATTGTTTTATTTATTTGTTATTGTATAAAAAAATATCTATATGTATATATAAGTAAAAAAAATTAGTGGTGAAGATATTTGTATAATATTTTAACAAATTTCTTACCGTAAAAATTCCGATGCAATTCTGTGTCATATAAATCTACAATAATAGAAATTCAAATGTATTTTTTTTCAAAATTAATTTCATTTTAAAATTGAATTCTAAATAACAAATAATAGAATTTAAACTTTTATGTTCAAAAAATAATAAATACCATAAACACCCATTTTTTAATTGTGTTTGATGAGTTTTTTCTTATAAATGTTTAAACCGATGGTTTTATACAAAACCCCGACTTTTATTTTTGCTTTTAAATTTTTTTGAGGCTCTGAATTTTATAATGGTACAAAAAAGGGTTATTAAACCAGTACATAAACTTGATAATGTTTCATATTGAGAAAATCATAATATACCCAAACATGGTAATTCGGTAAATAGGTATTCACAATCGTTATTTATCATTTTGTCCAAAACTATATTGATGTATAACAATTTAAAAGGTATAAAAGATAAAATGAATAAAAGTAATTTATCATATTTTTTCATGTTATTATTTTTATCTTGATAAAAACTAATAGATAAGTTAAATAAAATATTATCATATTATTATTAATATTATCCCATTACTCTATTAATTGTTTTTATCCTATAGTAAAAAATAGTAAAACTTCTTTTTAGTGTGATACCTTATAATATTGAAACTCATTTTAAGTACGATGCCTTTTGAGTGCAACTCGTATACTTCAATTTGTATACTACATTGAATTTTTTAATAGTCGATTATTTTTAAGGTTAAAAAAAATCCCTATTTAAATGCGACATTTAAACTGATTTTCAGTGCCACACATTTTGATTTTTTGATTCGGTACTACAATATTATGTAATATGTACCTATTATTAATAGTCGATTATTGGAAAAGTTAGAAAAATTTTTGCTACGGCGGAAAATAACGCGCTATCTAGAAGATAGTTTTTCAACTACTACAGTTTTTTGGATGAGTAGGTAAAATGAGTAATCTGAGAATTATTCCGGCAGACTATTACTGTACATGGATTTCACACTATATAAAATCTACTAAAATCGTTAAAAATACCATGTATACTAACGATTTAAATACATTTACCCTAAAATTTTTATTCTACATAGTATGTGCCTCTACGAATTAGTCGATCGTGCAGCTTACAGCCATTCTGGGATTTACCATTTATCAGTCAAAAATGTACGAATGTTCGTTAAATATCGTATGTTATAAAAGTAACAATATTAAGCGATAATAATTATTATATTGTATTGTATTTTTTTTTTTTTATTATATTCATATATGCACTAGGTTTATCGAATTTCCGCAATGTTAAAGAATTTTTATTTCTGGAAAAATGTTGTTTTGAACACACACTTTTGTCTTAAGTTCAATCCCAAAACTAAAAACTCTACTAATCAACCGTGAAAAAATCGGAGTCCTATTAAGTACTACTTGCACTTAAAATTGTGTATATATAAGCGTATAGAATTTAATTCAATGGTACTTATGGAGTAGTGGAGTTATGTCGGTCCCCGTTCGTTTCGGAAATACAAACCACGTAAATCTCGTTAAATTTCGAAAACATTCGAATGCAACACTGTGCAATCACGTAAAGAGCACCAGCACTATATCAACACACACTATATATATATATATATATGTACGGACACAGTGCCACCAACCTAACGGTTTCATATATATATATATATATACTGTAATTGTTTTAGGCGAGTTTATGGTGTAGAAACAGGTCAAACGGGGAGTTCTACTAGTTAGTAATAGACTCCCTTTAACTTTTAAGTATATAACTTATTGAACTTGGTGCGATATCCGTGTAGATATTATATGCCTACGAGTTATTATATCACTTATAGTGGCATTGTGGAAAACAACAAAGATGGCTGTATGATGAAAATTATATATATACATATATATAATATACTTACGGCGATTAAAGGTACCTAACCCCTTTTCTCCCCTCACACGACACACTATCGTTCGTGATATTATTATTATTATTATTACAAACACCTCGCATAGCAGGTACAATCGTTAATGTTATGTTTAAACACCTGAGGGTAACTGTTTTCGAAACGTGATTTCGACCCCATTCACTACATACATCTCATTAAACATACACCTACTTCGTGCGTAGGTACGTAAGAAACGTGTATATTATCAAGAAAAATCGTTTATCGTAATATTAACTTTTTAGTTTTGTCACATTGATAAATGAAAAAAAAAAAAAAAACTTTCAAGTTCAGTAAACGCATTCCCCGTCCCCCTGTCCCGGCCGAACGCGTTTTAGTATACCTAATATAATATTTAATATTAACAGCATAAAAAAGCTAAGATTGGTATAGGTATATAATATATATATATATATATACCATGTTTGCTGGGAACATTTATTATTTGTTTTTTATATACTTACCATTGAGACAATTTTTTCACCGGCCGTGTTTTATGGATTTAGTTGTCGGACGGATTTTCGTCGTTTAGTCGGAACTCGGAAATATGAATACTTAATGTTCATTTCAGAGCAAATAAAAACTCAAATTAAAAACAAAAAAAACATGTTATCTGCACAAAAATGTTAAAATCTATTTAAAAAACTAGAATATTTATAGAAAAATGTATAGAATATAAATGATAGAAAAGTACATTTTAATCAAAGTATATTATTACAAAAAATCTTGTAAATTCATTACTTTGCATAAAAAAAAAAAAAAAAAAAAAAAATAGAAATTTAATAAAAATTTGTTTTATTCGATTATTTGAAAATATTTAACAAACGGTCGAATATACGATAAAGCACGTAAAATGAAGAATTTAATTATCTAAAAATACGACTATTTATAAAAATTGCATTGGATCAACTATATTTTACTTAAAGTTCGATATACGTAATATTTTAAATTTATTTTAAAATAAAATAAAATATCACGTGGTAACGTATTCGGTACCATACAGTCTATTGTAAAATGACATGTTCTTATTGTAATACTAATAACCAATAATATAATACGTTTTACTAGTTAACATAGTGTATTATGTTATTATATATTACAATACTTAACCTAACCGAGTGTATATTTTATTTTTTACTTAATATATAATAATATACTTTTATCGTTAAGTTGGTTTAGTGGTATTTTACATATTTTTTGCAAAATATCTAAAAGAAACATATATTTAATTGAAACGGTTAAAAACCGAATTACGGGTAGCAAATTACCTTCAATCAAGGATTGTTTGAGTGTACTTTTTTTTTGATATGAGATTACTTAAATTCAATATATACAAAAAAATCCTGCTCCCGTAATTAACGAAAGTTTAATTTATTGGAAAAAAGCGAAAATTCCAACTCAAGATTGATGATTGCATAAAGAAATTTAAAAAAATGTATGCAAATTATATATATAAGAAATACAAATGTAAGTACACATAATAAGACAAAAAATATATTAAAAAACAAAAGAATGAGTCTCAAATATATTGGGGAGTTTATATATTAAATGGTTTTTATCAAAAGTAAATTTTTTTTCTCACTTAAGAGGATGCTACACATCCAATTTTTAAGGGGTTTTGTATAGGCAATTTTTATAAAATTTAAAAAAAAATAAAATCAAGCAAATTGAAAATATTTAAACATATTTTAAAAGTAATTTAAAATTAGACTTGTATCAGTACCATTTTTAATTGTCGTGTAATCAAAATATTTATATAAAAAATATGTTTACACATTTTTCATTTTTATCAACTCGAAAAAAATTCTCTAGTGACTGATATACTGGATTTTTGATTTATGAATTTTTACACATTTTATAATTTCTTAAAAAAATAAAAATAAATGATATTTTAATCGCTCATTAAGCATGTAAAACTGTATGTCTCAAAAATCGGCTCCATTAGTCGCTAGATAATGTTGTAAGCTATAATTTGTTTTTTGTTTCGTATTTCTAACATATTTGTAAGTTAATAAAAATGAAAAATGTTAATGCAAATTTCTCATTGAAAAATGTCTGTGTGGCGTCTTCTTAAGACATAAAGATAATAATAAGAAATAAACAAAACAAAACAAATGTGTCCATACAAGCTGATATAGGCTAACTGAAATCCAATTCAAACCAAAACTATTAAATTCTAAATGTTTATGTAGGTATTCTAAGAGTGTAAAAAATGGTAAATTGACATTAGTGACCCACTTAAAAGTTATTGATAACTTTTCAAGATTCAACTTTAAAAGTTCAAAAATAAAAATGAGCAAATTTAAATATTAAAAATGGCTTTAATTTATAATCTATACGCATATATGTAATGAACTATGTGCTAGAATGCATAATGCACAATATTCCTCCGTTAAATTTTAAATTATATAATGTTAAAGTGACGAACAATTATTATCATATATGTTGAATAAATCAAGATTTAATTTTTTTTTCGTTATTATTACTATTATTATTATTGATTCCTTTACTGACTTGTTCTGGTAATAAATTAAAAAAAAAAGTTTTGATTTCATAACACAAAAATGTAATTAAAATGATGTAGGTACCCGGTGATATATTTTCGAAAAAATATCAATAGGCACCTACAATCTACATCAGTTATGTTTACTTCTAAGAATTTGTTTGATTTACTAAATTAATTAACTACCTAGTTGCTTTATCAATTATTATTATCTTAAAATAATAACAATTTATAATTAGATAGGTGAACTTAAATAAATTATAACATTAACTATTAAATGTTAATGATTAATCATTCTCTTAAAATACAGTTATTAAATAGAAAAAATAAAAAAATTACCGTTAAATAATTTACATTTAAATTTTATCATTTAACTTGATATACCTACATAATACCAAATATTGGTTTATTACGGTTACAGTGCGGATAACCGATATTGTAGCTCTATAAATCTCGCAAAAATAAATCATTTAAAATAAAGCTAATAAGTACTAGTCAACCAAATGTTTTATTGATGTTTGGTTACAATTGTATTTTACATTTTTAAAAAGAAAAAATACTATTCTGTTTGATTTTAGATTCCAATTGATATATTAGTTATATCAACTAATACGTTTATATTAATTAAATCTTGTAAAACAAAAACAAAAAAAAAATAATAATAAAAATACCAAAATTAAATGAAACTGTTTATAATAGACATGTTTGTATTATTACATCATATTAGATAAATAGATAAGAGTAAATAATTTCAATATCCGTACCTACTCTAATAAATATGAAATATATTATATATAGGCAGTATTTATTTTCCTCCAGTCTATCGTTTATATTTTGTTCGTGTATCGAATATTTTTAAACATAAAAATACTTGAAATGTTAAATTTTTAATTTTTTATGTGACTTTTTTATTTTAATTTTCTCTGACTGGTCGTGACAAGAGACATATTAATAAGATGCACAAACATATTTTGTTATTCAGTGTTCTTGGTATTGATTATCATTTTCACAATAACAATTTTTTTTAAATGTAAAAGCAAGTTTGTGGTATAATACTTCGTATGGAAAAAAATCATTGTCATAAATGTATATATATATATTTATACGAAATATTATAAACAAATTAAATATTCGAAAATGTTCTTCTGGAAATTAAGGTATGTAAACTGAAAATCTATAACAGTAAGAGAGAATAAAATCATAAAATTATGATTTAGTATATTATAGGAGGAAAACAATTTAATTTTAAATTTTAAAAAAAATAGAAAATACAACATAAGGTTTTATTTTTCAATTGTATTATATTACAAATTTATTTTTAAAAATGTTTGAATCCAAGAAGAAATATGTCGTTTTTATCTTATTAAATCAAAATTTAAATTCACTCCTAAAACTTATCCAAAAATTATTATATTCGATTTTGTTAAACGCAGATATAGGTAATTAATTCTCTAATATAAAATAAAATATTCCAATTAGACCCTTCTACATTTTCCATCAACATTTTTAAACATTAGGTACCTACGTCTTGAATATCAATATAAACGTTTTTACACGCTTTATTTTAACAAGCATCATGGTATTTATTTAAAAACATAATAATATTAAGTAGATAATAACAAATTAAATTGTATCAACCAAAATTTAACTATCTACGATATACAGATTATATGTTACAAATATTTCTAGTCTAATGTTTGTTAATACTAACGGGTCACAAATTTCAATATCGAAATTACGTTAAAGTTGGCTACTTAAACATAGGTAAACAGAAGACAATAGATCTCGAAATATAGCAATGTCCAAAATCAGTGAGACAAAATCCCGTGTATGGAAGATCTTATAGTTTATTTTATATATTTACTAATATTAATTACAAACGTTTTTTTTTTTTTTTTGTATAAAGACTCATTGATCAATTTATTTATGAATATTATTAAAAGCAATATTACTGATAATACAATATAAAATTATGTCTTCATGGAAATACTAGATGATTCTTTTAATATAAGTCACTCATTTTCTGAATCAATATTACTTGTATCTAGATACCTACTAGTACGTTTTTAATTTAATAGTTTTATAGTTTTGTGGTAAAAAAAAAACTATATTCTTATTCTTCTTCTCCCTTATCTATTATCAAACCTTGTTTGTCATTCCGGCCAAGGCTTGAAAACGTTTTCGTTTAAAATTATTATTTAAATTTTACGTTATAATACGTTGTCAATTATATGTCACAATTTAGTCCAAACGTTAAAAACGGAACTTCAACTCCACCATAATATTTTATTAATATATATTTTTAATTCTAAAAAATAGGGGGCTTAAAATAATTTAGACGACCACAACCCCCTCCAAAAAAATGTTGCACCTCTGAGTAAGAGATAAATCCCTCAAACTTCAGCTTATACCCACTAAAAAATTTACGACTACATAACAGTATATTATATAGTATGTACTTATTATAATGTAATATTAGTCAATTTTCACGCTTACATTTTCACATATATTAATATATAGAACTTCTATATAATATTTCTATTGTAATTTAATTCCAATTTCCAGTAGGTATCAAAACATGATGAAAATCATCGTATATTTTCATAGCAAAATATTTAAATCTATTTTTAATCGATAATAAAAAGAAGAAAAACCAGGAAATAAAAAGCATAACTAAACAACATTTATTAAAATAAACAATGAACCAAAATATAATTTAACAAAAAAAAAAAGAAAAATTTTTTCAATTCAAGCTGACAAAAATCGCGACAGTCGTTAGTGCCAGCCACTGAATAGTCCTGTCAACGATGGTTCGCCACGGAGTATATGAGCATCAAATTGCCACAATATTATTGATACCACGGTCACAGATAGAATCACGGTCTTATAATATCTTCTAAGACCGTGGATAAAATGGTTAAACAACGATATACACATTATACGGCCCCAGAGTTTCTTATCTCAAATGTACAAAAACTCTCTACACGATAGCGCGATTTACTTCACAATTACAGAAATATTAACGATTTAATAATAATAATAGTAATATAGATTGATGCCGGGTTGCATTAGTAACTAGTTAGTTGTACTAGATGTTTAATGAATGATTAGCGCTTTAGTGAACGACGAAATTATTTAACGGTTCATTAAACGATTACCTACTAAATTTAGTAAGCCCTTAAACAAGCTCACTAAACTAATGGTCCGATTTGGGTTCACTATACATTTAAACATCATTTTATCCATGGAGGAATAATAAAATCTATGGTTTTATCGTAGGTACTATATTTACTATAGGTAGGTACATCACAAATTTTACAAGAGTTACCTATAGTCATATTAAAATATTTTTAGCATAATTAAAACGTAATTACGAGTACATCATAATTAACCTTCAGCTATTAGTTATAACACAGAACAACATAATGATAATATAATTTCGGATAGTACAGATTTATAAAATTCTGATGACGAGTTTGTCTTGGATGTATTATTTCATATACCAAGAACAAGATTATTTCGAGATAGGTCTAATCCTATTGAGGAGTTTGATGACTACGTTTTGAAATGTTGTTTTAGGTATGTTTTTCAATAATTGGTCTATATATACCTACCAACATCCTATATTATATTATATAAATTTCCGAAATAATAAATTTACAAATACAAACTTGTATACCAATGTCCGTTTATTCGGAGGAGAGGTAATGTTTATAATTACCTATTGGACAACAATAAATGTATAGTAGGTACTTATTAAATATGATTTCAGTGAAATAGATACATACATACTAAAATGAATTACGTTAAAAATAATTTGAAAACATTGAAAATAAAATATGGATGTCTTCTGTTATCATATTTGATTTTAAGATAAGACATTTTCTTAGAATCAGAACTAGGTATAGGGTATAAAACAATATTTTTAATATATCGTTTATGCAACCCAATTAGTTTATTGATGTTATTTAATCATTCATTAAATGATTGAATTTAATTATTGGTTTTATGCAACCCGGCATAAGTATACGTATTCTATGATAATAATAATTATTGTCAATATATTTTATCTTATTTTAACAACTAGTGAGTAAAACCATAAAAACCGTCCGATTTGATAAGAATCTATAACCGTGAATGATACCAAAGGAATATAATCGATATGAAGATAACCACTAACTAGGAACCGCATAAAAATATGAATATGAACTAATACATGCAAAGAGACACATAAATATTCTTTCTGCAATAATGAACTTAAGGGCTTCCATACATTTTGGGTTACGTAGTGAGGTTTATATAAATAGCGTTTTCCATCTATTTTATTTATTTACACTATACTAGTGTATACTGTATCTCACTACACGCGTGTAACAACAAGAGCAGTAATGCGTTATTAATAAAGAGTATTTGACATGAAGTGGAAAATGTTTGGTAATTATTCTCCAAAAATACACTCACAAACACCTAGCTAACACTTTAATTGTTGTTGTTTTTTTTTTTTAATTATAATTTATTGTTTATATTTTCTTTAAATTTTCATAAAGCTATTTATAAAATTAATATAAATTTCATATAAATAATACAACGTATGAATTAACGTATTAACTTATCACAAAAAATACTTCTCAAAATAAATGATAATTTGACATTGCCGAAATTGACGGTGTAATTTGTCTGCACTCGTGTAGATAATAATAAATACACTGTACTTTCATATGGAATTCGCATTATCTACTGCACTGTTGATATCAGTTGATCATAATCATTATCACACAATAAGTGTGCACCAGTGTACCTACACGAATGTAGGTATATGGAAAACGCTATAATACTCGTAGGCGTACGGTAGTAACGGCCAACAGGACCGTGCATATGGACCTTAAATGTATTAATTGTTGGTTTGGATGTTGTCAGAGTTAATATGCACGCAGGTTTAGAAGAGTACTGCAATATTCCATCATTCTACTTAAGAGGATGTTACACTCGCATTTCTTGTCTCTGTCTATCTAACAGATAATATAGCAAAATCACACTACGCAGAATTGAAATTTTGATGTTTAGGTTAAATTTAGAGTATAAACACCTATTACAAAATTTAATGCAAAGAATATTTTAGAGTGAACCTCATGGGCATTAAGTAAAATATGGTCTGACGATAAAGTTAAAGCTATTTAAAAATATCAAAAACTAAAAATGCTGTAACTTTTTTTTCTGACAATATTTTACAAAAAGCCCAGGAGATTCACTCGAAATTGTTCTTCTCGTTAAATTTAATAATAGGTGTTTAAGTTCTAAATCTAACCAAAATGCCACAATTTCAATTTAGCGTTGTATAATTTTGCTATATTGCCAATTAGATGGACGGAGACAGAAAATGCGGGTATAGCATCCTCTTAAGATTATTTCGATAAAATAGAGTTCGCGACAAAATCAGGATTGGACGATTTTTTTACAAGGAGGTACTCGGTTACCTATTCGAAGAAATAGTACAATTTCAGGAGACATGGAATTTTAATTGTACATTTATTTTAGAGAATAATTTCAAAAAATATCTACAATTTTTATAGCCATGTGCATTTTTATATAAATTTTTTTTTTTAATATAGGTTAGTTTAGTTAAGTCCAAATTAGGATATTTTGTAAATTAAATTTTCTGAAACCTTGAATAATTATTATAATCTAACACTAATTAATCAGAATAATATTCTGATAGTATTTGTAATCTTACGGGTCTATTATAACTTTAATTAAACAATCGTAGATTTATTATATTGTACCATACCTACCTAACATAAATAATCATATATATATATATGTATATAATTAACATGTTAACATCGTTTAGTAAATATATTTTTTTAGTGTACTAGGTGCGCCACTGTATTGTATTTTCCTTTTTGTTTTTTATGTACCATTTACTAGTTCTGCTAAAATGTTTTTTATCGATAGTAAATTTGAATTGTTTTTTTTTTTTTTTTTTACTGAATTTAAAGCGATTTAAGTATTTTTGGGAAACATTTTTTTTCTTTTTTTTTGTGCGTATTAACTTAATTTCTAAAATTATTTTCATAATACTACCCCCCTCCCATCATTCATTATATTACGATAATTTATACAATTTAATGTTATTTATTTCTAATTTAACAAAATAATATTGTTCCATTAACTTGCTCATCATTGAATTCTATTTTATATGTTATAAAATCTATTTATAAATAATTGTTTATGTTTTACATAATTTCTTGATTTTCTTAATACCAAAACATTAACTTGAACGTCAGCATTTTCAAGGAAGGCCGCAAAATATCCCATAAATAATAAAATATAATATTCTTTATAATTAAAAACACAATTATATTGACATTTTTGAATGCACTATTTTAATAACACAATGATATTGACATTGATATACCTATAATATATAAATGTAATATTGTTAATTTAAATTTGGGATACGTCCTATTTTAATCAAACATCCCGATATCCTGACAAAATGTTTAACTTTATTTTTATTTTTTTATCTTTAAGTATCAGTTTATGTGCTATTATTAGGGATGAAAAATTGCTGAAGGTAAAATTGGTAAAATATAATATATAACATATTGGCATGCAAATATGCACAAAAATAAAATGAAAATATGCCAACAAGTATGCATAAAAAAATTTACAATAATCATATACATTTTGATAGATGATAAATTATTATTATTTATTAATTATTTTAGTATTAAGTAACTGTACCTATTTGAACTAAACTAAGTTTTATTTTTGACGGTCGTGTGAAAGGAAAAATAATTGCATTATAATCAGATATGATAAATATCACCAGTGATGTCAATGTGAATATCACCACATGTTCTATTGTTATATTGAAATTTAAGTTATACCTATTCGATAATTATACGATACATTAATAAATATCGTTTTACATTTTATGTTTGAAGTTTAAACTGTTTATTATTGAAACTAAAGGTTTTGTATTAAATTATTATTATTATCTTATACTAAAAATGCATTTATATACATGAAAAATCATTAATATGCTATTCTTGAAAAAGTCACCAAAGTATGCAAAAATATGCATAAAATGAACTACAAATATGAACTCACTAGGTTATACAGCAAATTTTTAACTCGCCTATAAATAGAAGACATGGTCAAAAATATGCAATTTAACTTCTCATCCCTAGCTATTATCTTTATTTAATTTCCAATCAAACATGAATATGAGAACATTTTAAATCGTAAAGTGAAATATTTTCAATACTAAATATATTTTTATAATTATTTAAAAATAGTCTATAGTTAAAATTATAATATAACTTATAAGTGATTTTATAATTATGTATTTTATGGTTTTCGAGTAAGTATAATAAATGGGGAAATAGTTTTTAGGTACTTTCTAATGACAAATTGTATCTAATTAGTAAGAAGGTACCAACAAGAAGTGTTTTCCCAGTTTTCTCTAACGTTTTCTCATATGTAACGGAAAAATTGGGAGAGGGGATAGGAAGCTGGAAACTTTATAAAGAAAAGCCACTCGAATATGATTTTTAGGTTTATGCTAATTCAGTAAAAATTTCCCATTATTTTTTTAAAATTACATCTGGGATCCTAAATTTGAATTAATACATTATTTAAAAATAAATAAAATTACCACGTTAGCTAATACATTAATACAACAACAAAAATGTTCATTAGATTTTCTGGAGAGACTTCGAGAAAATAGATTTACCATCTAACATTTCTCAAATGTTTACATATGTCTGGCATTTATTTACTTTCCTTTTTATATTGGATAAATATAAAGACCTAGACGTTTAACTTTTTTTATTTTCACATATAGTAGACCTTAAGTATACTTACTTATTTAAGTGCAGAAATCGTACGTTCTGCAGGTATTTCGCAGATGCAGATATAACAGCCTAGAAAAAAATTCATTTTAGAACTTTTTATATGTTTGATAATAATATATATTTCAAAATGCTATGTTGCATCTATTACAAGTTGTTACATTATTAATTTGTATTCAATTGATTGCTGTATTGAGTATGTTTTTAATGGTATTTTTATTTTTAAATTATTGTCTTGATAGGTCATAGAATTTTCCGAGCATGAATTATATAGAACTAAAAGTTATAATATCAACATTTTTTTGTCCACCTCATTTTTGGACGCTCGACTATAAAGTTCTTTATAACCATAATTGAACTTGGCTGTGAACGTATTATAATCAGAATTTTACCGTTCCCATAAAATTTGCTATCAAGGTGCTATACAGGTATCACTAATTTAATGACCCGACCGAAAATTCCCAACCAAGCATTCTATTGGTCCGAATGAATCCAAATTTATTATCCATACCCGCAGATGACCCTTGAATGTCATATGAGAATTTCATAATCTCAAGGCAAAAGTTATTTCCTCCCTGATGAGATTAAGTTTAATCTTAAGCTTTTGAAACTTTTATGTGATATTTAAAGGTTCGTCTATGAGTGTATATATATACTTAAGTCTAAATTTGTAGTTGGTTGGAACAATAGAATGGCAAGTAGGTCAGGAATGTTCTGTCTGGTCAATAAATTAAATCTCTCCGAGTAAAGCACCGATATTTTATCAATTAATTAACCATGGGAAATAATTATAACGATATTTTGTAAACGCTTTGGAACTAAAACGGTTTTGTATTTAATTTGTGTTTTCTGTTTACAGACGAATCGATGTTGGGGTCGGCGTGGCGTCACGTGACCATCGCTCTGGTCGAAATGTTTTCAATGGTTGTGCCGCCCAGCCCGCGTCAAGATTCGGACAAAGCACACCGTAGACAGCAGCTGCACAAACACTGGCAGGCCGCGTCCGTGGTCCTCACTGCGATCCTTGTAGCCGTGGTCATAGCGTTGTCCTGCGGTATATGCGGCGTGGTTGCGATATTGTACCGCCGCCAGTACTATAACCATCGGACCGACCGGGGCCACGTATACGGTCTGAACTGCAACGACGGCGAGGACGACGATGACGCTGACATCAGCGAAGGTAAGATAATCATCGGACAGCAAAAGATGGAAGTTGGGCACCAAGTGGTGGGCGTCGGCGGACAACGACAACAACAACAAACGCCGCTGCCGACGAGATCGTCTCGGCGAGCGGAATACTCCTTGGAGGGTGCTGTGTCCGGCAACGCCGAGGTTTCCGCGCCTCTGTTGCAACTACAGCGACCGGTCGTGCAACGTCTGTCGAGGGTCGAAGAGTCGAGAGAACAGCTGCCGTCCGAGTTTTTGTCAGCGACAATGCGGCGCCACAGCGGCATTGATACCGCCGACGCCATCGTGACCGTCAAGAACACTACCGCCGCTAACCGCGATAATGACACTGGACCGGACATAGTTATGTCGACGGCTGCTACGAGTACCCCGGCCAACGCTGGTAAATCGAACATGCGTCATTTTCAGTGTTGTCAAGAGGACGTAGCACCCGCATTTGCTTCCTCCGTTTAACCAACTGATTATATACGATATTTTCGACCGGCATTCTTATAACAGCTTCATCATATCTGATATTAGAGTATAATATTTAAATATTACCAAATTTATAGTCCAGAACACTATCGATAGTGTAGCAGATCAATTTTTCAAAAATGTTTATTTCGTAAAGAGATTCAACTATTTTCAAATTCCGATAACTTAAACAGATATATTTCTCTTTTGGAAAAACGGCTCTGCTACGTCATTCATAGTGATCTCTTCTATAAATTTGGTAATAATTAAATATTATCCAATATTAGAAATTACGAAGTTGTGATAAAAATTTTTTACATAAATTTCATACATTATCTGTTGGTTAGAGACAATAAATACGGGTCCTCTTAAGGTATGGGTTCCAAGAGTTATTACAAATATTAACTATTACGGCACCTAATAGTGTGTAATTCTTATAGACTAATTTTCTATGCGTGACCACTGTGAGGCGGCCGAAATTCGACTTCGCGACTAGCGACCCCACTGATCCGTGAGCCGTATAGACATTGAATAATTTACAATAGGTGTTTCTTATGACGACCCTGTAACAGAATTCATGCTCTTGCATAGTTAATGCCCAATCATCGGTCATCGACCGTAAAAAGGAGTCCATATCCGATAATTTATTATCGCACTTTACTAACACACTTTAACAAACATGCAGTGGTTATCATCAAAAATATATGAATGTTTGTTGAAGTACAGCATAATCTAACAGAACAAATTATCAGATATGGGCTTCTTTTTAGGGTCAATGACCGATGGTTTAGCATCAACTCTACAATTAAGGAACTCTTATATTAATCGCTTATATTAATTACTCAATGAGTGTAGCGCGACCGGTGTCTCGAGACGATCACTACGAAATTGGATCTTACAGCCAAAGAAAAAGAACAGATTATTGAAATATTATAAATAATTTCATTTCGTAATAAATGCCTATTTGATAAAACTTCGAAGTATCTTTAATTTTCCAGATTATAAAATGAATTATCTACTATTTTTAGTACAGTTTTTAATCACTTATTATAAAAATAACTTATTATTATTATTAGTTAAGCTTATACTCGGAACACCATAAAAAAAATTAAAAACATACGTCTTCACTGCATAATATTGACTGGTAGTACCTAGGAGACCAGTCCGCCCTCAACAACCGGTCGCCCTTTGGCAACCGTTCCTTTAGGGAACGACTCCTGGAACTAATTCCTTTTATTTATTTTATTTTTTTGAAGAACGAATTCAAGTTTGTTTTGAGGAATGAAACGTGATTGGATTCTATTTTCCCTCGAAATTATACTTTTAATTAATCTAAAAACGTTCAAAGTTGAATTTGTCGAATCACAATATCCGTGTTCTAATGTGTATACCCTTATAACAATAAAATAGCAGGATTAATTATTTATACGAAAATTTTTTTTGTAAAATGTAATTTTGATACAAAAACATTTTAAGAAGCACTATATTCTTTATATCTCTTTTCGTATTTCACTTAAATTTGACCAACGTGCCACGTAGTTAAGTGTATAGAAGCTATATATCAAATAACAAAAGATAATAATATGTTTTGTATTTGAAATAAAACAATTTTAATTTAATAAATTTAAAACTAACATTTTATTAAATTTATTTTCGTGAGGTCAAATGAGAAACTATATAGGGAACGAATTCCTTTTTTGTAACAACAAGGACCCGAACGGATGGATTCTTATTTAAAAGGAACATTAACCACACTAGTCATTTCGTAAAAATCGATCAATTTGTATCTACAAATTGTTGTTTGACAGTAAGTTTTTGCTCTGCTCAAAATTATTTTATCAAAAGAAATGACTTTTTATTTCTTTCGATGTTTTGATCGAAATTGTTTCTTTATAGTTAATAACTACATTAACTAATGATATGAAATTGTTAATTATCTGGAATAAAAAAATCAAGTATTTTTAAAAAAAATACATTTTTATTATTATTTCATCGAATGATTTAATTAAAAGACAGAATTACAAAATTATATATATATATATATAACATATAGTTTTATCTACGCCTATGTGATTTGTCTGGTAAAGTACAATTGCGCGCATTTCATATTTTTTACAATATGTCTATGCACGTTTAGGTCCGGACGATAAAACGTACATTTAGGGTAAAATATAATATTATAGGATTTTAAAATAGTGTTTTTGTAAACTTCATTCAATTTAACATCCGGAAGTAATTCGACAGGGGGTGAAATGTTGGTACCTAAATTTTAATTTAACATTTAACAATGTTAAATTTACTACAACCAAATCATGCCAATTTATTCAGACCATCAAAAAGTAATTAGTTATTACACAATTTGTGGTTTGAGAAAATTTGAAGGAGATACCGATCAAATTCCCAATTTACTGATTCAATCCACCCAAAAAAGTTCTACCTATAACATTTTTTTTCATCAATATGGAAATTATTATCCTATAATCATGTCTTGATGATATGATAATATTATTTATTTCTGTGGTCACGTTGATTTATGCACAAATGTTAATTTATTTAATTATTCGTGATATAATATATAGAGCGAAATATAAAATTATTTTCATAATAATATTTAAATACAATATTAATTGAGGCGTTTAGTATCCAAATTATAGTAGTATACAAAAACAAAATCTTAAGCATTTGTTGGGTTAAAATATTAAATACTTCTTTATTACATTTATTTTGGTACGTTTTTATATAAAATCATGGTCCACAGAAATATACTAAATTTGAAACCAACCATATTAGCACAAATTTTATTATAAATCTGACTAAATAAAAATAAAAATAAGTTATGATTCTTAGCATAACCTTTCTTCGGAATGTAACACATCATGTTAGTAATTTCAAATCCTCGATTTCATAATAAGTGTATTATTTATACAAACAATTAAAATACAATAATTTTAATTATTATAACTTTTTGTAAAACAAAAACTAACCATATTTTCTCATTTTTTTGTAAGTTTGTAAAACATTGTAAACAATTTTCAAAGGTGATTTTGATAAGTTACATTTTGATTTTATGTATTTTCGACGTCAAAGCATTATATTCATGAATACAAATTATAAAAATTACCAAAGTTTAGATAACGGATTTTATCTTGAAACGATAATATAATTTGATTCCGCCAAAATATTTTCTTGCCTTTCAATTCCTTTTATCGCCAATACTACACAGATTGGAACATTCCATTTTCTGCCAATCTAAACTGAGCCAATTTTCTAAAAATAAAAATATTAATTAGTACAAAAATACATGGAAATATAAATAATATTATATTTATAATCAGATATGGACCATAGATAGAATAATTACTAATTGTACGATATTACATAATAACACGATTAAATACAGTTTGGGTAGGTTTCTGTAAAATATAATACATCGGAATTAAAAAACTCCACAACAACATCATGTAGGTATAACTAATATATTGGCTTCCCGCTAATTTAATCTATTGATAAACCCATTGAAAACTATTCATTAATGTAAAGTAGGCAGTTATAACGTGATACAAAAAGTTTTATTTTTCGTAAAATAGACTTTATTTGATTTCGTGGAAAAGTAAAAACTATGACTGAAAAGTAAATAACCTTGCCTATTTCATTATTATTTAAATATAACAGAAATAATAATAATCATTGAATTAAAAAATCATTGTTTGAAACTCAGTTAACTAAAAACAATACACTAATCAATTATTATCATGAATTTTTAAATATATTTTGCTATAATGTGATTTGGTTAACCATGCATTTAAATAACAAGTCATAACATTCGTAATATTTACTACCAAAACTCGATTTAAAAAATCCAAACATTTTTTTATTATAAAAAGTCGAAATTATAAAACACACATCACAATTCAAATTTTAAATTATATAAAGTAAAATTACCCTAATTATTCCACTACGAATATATTTCCAGTTTGTTAATAATTATTTAGTGTATGATTAATTTTGACCTTTCATATCAAATATATTGTTTTATAATTGTTAATATTTAAATCAAGGAGTCCTTAGAAGTATATCAAGGGAGAAATAAATAATAGTTTTATAATATTATAGACTTAATTTTTATTCGTCCAAAAATACATCCAATCATACATTATTCTAATGTATTATACTCAAAAAATTAGAAAAATTGTGAAGATAAAATTTTTTGTATATTTTGATTAATGTTAATCAAATTATATTCAAATATTAACTACTTATAATATATGAAATTCTTGAAAAATAATATTCGCTCTTGAAATTCTAAAATTCTTTATCGCTCAGCATGGATTAGAATCACTTTTGACTTAAATATAATATGTATTATGTATGATTTTAAAGCGCACAGATGAATTGAGGGCATATTTACGATTTTTTAGAAACCACACAGTTTGGTGACAATGTAAAATTTCAAATTTAAAACCATTACACTAGCAAATGTATTCAAAACATAATAATTCATATACATTTCATCGGCCGTGCATAAGAAAATATATTAAAAATTGCACATTTATGTACTTAACCATCAATAAGCTTAATTGATACAATATATATATATATATATTTTTACTATTATAGATAGATCATGCGGTAACTGGCAACAGAAACATCAATCACAACAAATGAAATACAACACTATGAACAGCAATCACCAGCGGTCGTTATATCGTCTTGAATATCAAAAACCCAATACAACAATTCCTCACACAAGGACTACTTTATCAACGACTATAACACCAGTGGCTTCTGTAGTTATAACAAATAAACATACAAATCCTAAAACAATCAAAACGATAATCGATGAGCCACTCTCAGTACCATCGCAAGTATTATTGAGTGCGCTTCATCGAGAGTCATCCATCTAAATTTATGGTTAATATTAGGTTTATGAATATTTGTTGTCATAAAGACGTTCTCTTTTCTATTGAAATTCGTTTATATGTTATAATAAATATTATACATGAGAATAAATGTTTGTGTTTAACATATCTAAAAGTTAAATATTTTTTAATTCTGATCGTTGTTGAATAATAATTGTACTATTTTTTTTGTTTTTTTATTTTTTTTTTTTGCGATGGAATCGATTATTACTGTACTCGTATACTGTTATCGTTAAATACGTCTTAATAATATGTCTTAATTCCTACAGATGCGTTACCAGTTTTGAATTTTTAATTAATATTATCCATTAGATCAATTAAAATACGTTAGTTAAACCTTGGCATTGTATGTTTTTATTAGTAAAAAATAGATACCTATTTATTTATATTCAATTTTATTATGGTTGAATGCCTACTAATTGATTCACCATTGTCATATTATGTGTACATATCAATATATCATGTGTTATTTACGTACCTTTATATTTGTATTCAGATATTTTAAACAAATCCTTAACATCAGATGATTTTTTTATCATAACATAATTACATCGTTATTATTCGTCTTAAATTAATAATGTTACGGCACTAAACACAATATTTATTTCTCAATCGAATTTCATTGCTCGTAATCGATTTGATTACACTAAAGTTTCATTGTACCACACAAATCCTAACGAACCGGGTATCCATAATGTAACACGAATCTAGTATAACCGTGACTGCTTATTATTATAATATTATTTTGTTGGTTCTTTAAACTTTCACTGTTTTATGAAGAACATAGATGACACGGAATATTTTAATAATAAAAGAGGATCTATGTGTGACTATCAAGAAAATCGCTAGTGTAAACTGGTGTACAATACCGATCCCGATTAACGATCTTGGATCAGTGTAAAAATACACCAGTTCAGCTAGAAATTTGTGGCATTAATCGGTTTATCCCGAAAATTTATAAACGGTAATGTAATAACAGATAATAAAAAGGGAGGTCATGTTTGGGGTGAGGACAGATCGGGATCGGTATTTCTCGACCATCTCGCTACAGCGGACGAAAAAAATAAATCGGTATGTCCCGATGTTTAATCGGTTTAGTCCAACGAATTTGTATAATTTTACACCGATTCACGCTGGCGAATTTCTTGCATTTGGATTCAAATAATGAAAACCGGAGATAAGAAAACTAAACTCATACCAAGAAAAAACGTATGAATAAATGACCACCAGTTTGTGCTGCACGTCAATCAGAAGCTACTTGAACCCGCGTAGGCGAAATATAAAAATTATTTTTGTTTTATTCAATTATTTGCAATAAATGTGCAATATTATAAATTATTATGTATTCATAAGTATGTACAAATAATATTTTATTTATAAGGTGACAACACCAGTGAATGAACTCTACGTCGTTTCTAAATATTAAGACACTGGATGACTTTTATAATTATTTATTAAACTGAAAAATAAGTTAAATTCATATTATTGGTAATACCGTAAAATATACATAAGCATAGGCAAAATACAGGTATATACTATGTATGAAAAATACAATTTCCCTTCAATTTTAATCAATTATGTTTTTATTAAAATATTGATTTTTTTCTAATAAGTCATTGATTAATTGTTATTAAATAATTATATTAGAACTTCATAGAAAGTAATAGTTGATAGTTAACTACTTTTAGAGTATATTATATTCTAATTTTATACTTTTTAAAAAAATTTCAAGATTTTAACAATACTATATTGCTATTTATGCACTAATACACAGAACCAATTAACTATTAGTGAAAATTAACATAGGTTTAATTTATTGAATTTAATAATGTGTTTTAAATCCAGTATTTATTATTGAATAATATTTTGAAATTCTTATTATTAAATTACAATGGATTTAGAACATTCCTTAGATCACACCCATATACTATTTTTTTTTAATAATTATTTCAGTTTTTCTGTTATTCTGGACATGTTTGGTATACATTTTTTGAAAAAACCTATCATTCCCAAAAAACTTCGAAGTTATACTTTATTACTTGGGTATTTTAATTCCTTAATTATTTGAATTTAATCCGGACTAGATTCAATTCCATTTTTAATAAAAACTATTCCAAAATATTTAACTTCTTGCACACAATATTGTATTTTATTAAAATTAAACTTTATATTATAATCTCTCGCTCTCTGTATCACCTTATTAACTATTTTATCATGCTTTTCTATTCTATCCGCACTTATCATTATATTATCCGCATATATAACAACTTCAGGGATATCTCGAAACCATTTGTAAACTAAATTTTGAACTCTACAATATTTTTCGACCCAAAAGGAGCTCTTATAAATCTATATGTACCGTAAACTGTAGTAAGGGTCCTTGATACCGATGCAAGAAACGACCTAAAAGCGGGATAAAATTGTGAGACTTTGAAAAGTCCAATTTCCATTCTGAAAACTGTTCTGAATTCATCGATTTGTCTACTAGGGATTGATTAAGCCTTCTTTTTTTGGTCATGTTATATATCATTATAATTTTTATAATACAATGATTATATTTTAGTTTTTTAAATTAAAATGCCTCGTTCGATCCTTAGAAGAATGGCTGGCAAATACAAATCTGTTTTCAGATTTGAAATTAGACTTTTAAAAGTGCCACAATTTAATTCCGCTTATTAGTCTTTTAGATGGAAAGAATAGGTAGTAAAAATTCAAAAGGCAATGTTGTCAAGTTGCGCTAACATGAAGTATCACGAAAAGTATTAGAACTACCATCATAATAATATTATCACATATTATTACACTATATGTAATTATTATCACAGAATAATAATTTAGAAATGTTTCAAAAACAAGTTTCGTATACCTACCCACAAAACCAGACGTGAATGCCGTGGCCCGGTGGCCGACCGGTGAATGTTTACATATTGTATTTCTATTTTATTTTACAATTACTTTTGCAATTCGTATACATCAGTTTTACGTATTTTATCGGAAATAATATTGTTAATTAATTAATTTTAAAAATATTCCACCTATAGAGAATACTGGCGTTCGCTTTCTAGAAAATATAAATATATATAAATCAAAATTTCAAGAAATATTTACCATTAAATATAATATTGTTATAAAATAAAATAATCTTATATATAAAATCCCAACTTTTTTTTTACACGTCTTTTCCATGAGAAAAACCTCTTATAGAAATTGAATTCCTCAATCCGTTTTCGCCGCCGCTCGACGCGTGTTCATTTACCGTTATAATTTTCAAATTCTTTTTCGGTCGTTTTAAAATTTTTACACCTTTTGTTCCTCGACGACCGCAAGAAAAACGCGATTCCCGATTCACCGTTCGTTATCATAGCCCGCCTTCCGTCCGTTATCACTCGACGTTCTCCCGCACCGTCGTATTATCGGCCCCATATTGTTACGATATCAAAGAGCCCGTGTTGTTTATAGTATTTATTAAACCCGCGTTTCGTACAATCATTCATATCGGTTAATTTGGTAGTTCGATTGGAATTAGTGTTTCGATGCGTAGGGTTTCAGGTTCGATTCCCGCTCTCCTGTTAGGCAGGTGTAAGTTTATACGGTACACGGCACAGACGAAAGCGACGAAAAGAAAATTTCCTGCGATATTTTTTTGCATTTTTTCAAAGTTTTTTTCCCAGTTTTTTATTATTATTTTGTATTAAGGTGCATCCACATCTGAGCAAGTTCGTGTATCTTGTATTTGTATAGCGTTTCTTTTCTACCGATTGTCCCCCTCCGATCGGGACGTTCGTTCGGAATACGCGTATATATTATCCTATTATTTATTATTATTATTATTATTATTATTATTAGTGTCATTTATAAAGATTATCCTAATTTTATGTCTAATTGGCTTGTCCAGTGTCTAATATAAAGTAAATTATTTATTTCATATTTGAAGTTTGTTGGTGTAATATGTGCCCTTCAAATTTAGAATAAAATTTAATTTTTTCCGGTTTTAAGAAATAATTATTTTTTCATTTATCCTTTAAATTAAGTATATTAATTTAAGATGGATCGTATTACAACTAATAACGATGTATTTAAGTTGCTACGAGAATTAGGCTGTCAAGTAAATATGTATACACCATTATCCGAATACATTTTAAATAAATTTAATCACACATTCTCCAATATTGCAGTAAATAAGTTACGTAATTTTTTCGGTTATTTTGTGTTAATGCGTTTTAAAGGTGGACTGTCTTTGATTATTCATTGTCTACTTTTTGACGACAAAATATAAATTGGCTTTCAAAAAATATTACATTTTCACAACAGTTCTTATGTGAAGTACCTATTAATATCGTGAATTGTAATAAGAGGAAAAAGCGTTCAAAATCGTTTGATAGTTATTCAGATAGACATGAAAGAAGATTGACTCAATCATTTCGATCAACTCCTAAATTAATTAAATATTCTTTCAAAAATTTACTAAAAATCTAAGAATGCAAAATGAGTTATTGACTATATTAATAATAATAATATAATAATATATAATAATCTAAAAGAAGCATTAAAGATAAAACAATTTATTAATAATAATAATCAGTCTAAACAAATCAACATAAATTCATCTGATAAATCTTTAGGTATAATTAATATCTGCAAAACTATCAAAATATCAATATAATATAATTCGTAATGCTGTTTTGGAAGGATTTAATAACAGTTTTTCCAGTTATTTAAAAGTTCAAGAAGCTAAATTGCAATGTTACCCTCCTAAAAATGATATTTTAATTACAGAAATAGGAGTAAAAATTAAACAACAAAGTTTATTAAACCATACTACAGAACGAATATTGAAAATAATTAATCAAGAATATTATAAAACATTTAGCAATTTAACACTCTTATCTAAATGGGGTTGTGATGGGGCCTCTAGACACAGTCAATACAAACAGAAGATTCAACTAATAATAATCATTCTAGTGTATATATATCAAGTTTAGTACGATTTGAATTGATTGATAACAATAGTTTGACTGTAATTTGGGAAAACTTAAGTTCATCGTCAACTCGTTTTTGCAGGCCAATTTTTTTTTCGTCACCGAATCAAAAGAAATAATTAAGGAAAAATGTGATTTAATTAATTCTGAAATAAAAAATTAATACCAACAGTAAAATTAGATTGCAATTTAAGTATTGAACATAAATTATTTTTTATAATGATTGATGGAAAAACGTGTAAAATTTTTTTAAAAAGCTATATGTCATGTCTAAAAATATTTTATTTTCCATTAGAAATGAAATGAATAATGTAGATTTATTTAAATAACGTAATATTTGGATTGTGTAGGTATATAGTTTGTAAATTCATATTTTGTTGGTTGTTATTATTTTCTCTCTTTCTATGTACCTACTTACTAATTAATTTGTTATTTATTATTATGTGTTATCATTGTTATCATATAATCATATTGTATATTGGACTAATAATTGTCCGTTAAATAAAAAAAAATAATAAATTAATCAAAATTCAAGATAAATTTAGATCAAAATTAGGATTAATTGTTTCTGTAGTTAAACAAAGTACAGGAACTACGGACAATAGAAACACAGCAAGGAAGTTTTTCGAAAACCTAAGTTTAACTGCCGAAATTACAGAACTAAATGAGTCTCTTATAAGACAGTTTTCAGTAATTTTACAAACTATAGCTTCCGGAAAGCCTATCAATATTTCAGTTTTATTATTTTATTTTATTTTTAGTTTAGGGAGTATACCAGACAAACAGAGTTATTTATTAATATATTATTTTATAATTATTAATTAATTAATATTAACCTAATTATATTAAGTTATATGGATAGTATTATATGCCAGCATCAGTCTATAATATATTAATTCATGGCGATTATATTATAAAATATGCATTAGTTCCAATTGGTTAACTCTCTGAAGAAACCCAAGGGGCTACAAATAAAAATTTTAAAAGGTACCAAGATCACAACATTAGAAAATTCTTAAGAATTGCACATAATGAGGATATAATTCATAATCTTTTAATATCATCAGATCCATAAATATCAAATATAAGACCTCATTTTGAACATGGAGCGACAAAAGCACTATTTTCCGAAGCAATTCAATTACTTATTAGTGAAAATACAATCGACAAGTAGAAAGAAAACAAACAAGATAATGATAAGGATAGGTGAATATATAACAGAAGAAGGATCAAATGAAAGTAGTAAATAAAAATAAACAACATTAGAATATAAATAATGGTATAAAAATAATATAAATAATTAGCTACCTATTAATTTTTGTAAATTATACCCTAAAAAATGTAAATATTAACCTAATTATTGTTAATTTTATTAATACACATTAACCAACTAGTATATATATATATATATGCTACCGGCAATATAGATAATTCAGGTAGTTTGCAAAATGCTTAGACATTATGCGTATTACCTACCCATTTTAGGCAATGTAAATAAAACATATAATTTTAAATATTAATTTTCATATAACCTAGGCATTTTATAAAATACCTAAACATTATGTAAAATGCCAAATTTTGTTTTTGGCAAAGTAAAAACAAATTATCATAATATGTTAAAATATTATATTATATTACCTTTTAATTAAGCTACCAGCTACTTATTACAACATGTTGTAGAAAAATGGCATTTTAACGTGCACATAACATTATTTTTAAGGCAAATGCACTTTTTATTTTGACACTTGGTCTTACATACACATTTTTGCAGCCAAATAAAGCTTCATATGGAGACATTTTAATGCCAGAATGATAAGCTCGGTTTTTCATAAGCTGGATGAATCGAAGTCCTTGGGTCCAGTGTCGGTTTTTTCCCCGTTTTAAGTGTTATATTTTTATATTTATTACCAAGTTCCTTGATCATCCGATCACGCCCACCATGTCCTAATGATACGTGTGTGGTTTGCAATATATCAAACAGCTCACTATTTGGCACATAATACAGCACAACATTGTCACCTTTTACAGGAAATATAAATTTCGTTTTTCCTTGTACAACCAACACATCACACTTACGACAACAGAAATAAATAAATTAAAATAAATGTAAATAAAAAAAATAGTTAGTTGTATTTTATAAAAGTAATTTACTATTTAGGGGTTTTATTCTAATGTGAATTTCTTACCTTTTGATTAAACGGAAGTCTTTAGGCTGTTTTTTTCTTACGTCCAGCTTTAAGTTCTACAATATTTTCTATCAATACATTATATTGTTCATCAGATAAAAAACTAGTATTATTAGCCAAATTCTTACGATTTGTATGTAGTTCGTTATAAAAATTTGACTTCATATTAATCGTATCCATAGTAATATACCACACTGCTACGAGAAACGAAAATGACGAAAATGAAGATAAGGTAATAAAATAAGTACGTCCAATATAGTTCCACAGAATTATCTTAATCTTTATTGCATCAAATCGTGAACACACGGCACGCGCATTTATGATAAACGATAAGGATACGATAACGATAAGGAGAACACTTAGCTGTGGTCATCGACTGATTGATTTGGTTTTGTGATCCGGCCAGCGACACAACTAGATGATCTTGACGGCCGCTATAGGTTTCACGTGGAAACCAATTTTGCGTAGATATGCACGAGGACTTGATGTGAAGTTCAACGGCAATCAACGATAGGATTCATATAAATTTTTGACTAAATCTAATGAAAATGTTATTGCACTAAATTCTGTAAATCCTAAATCATTTCAATCGAAATTATCATCTTTTATTTTTTCATCAAGACTTTCAAAAAGTAAAACAACTTATTTATTGAAATTGCTTAGATCCATTAAAGATATCGAATGTTTACGTAATCTTCCTACAGATTATAGAACAATTTTATATACTCCAATATCTGGTAAAGTAAAAATTGATATAATAGAAAAAATTTTTTTCCGGGACCGGATGGAGTACCAGTAGAAGTATGGAAAGTATTAGGAAGTTTAGGTATACAATGGCTGACAAAGTTCTTTAATAAGATACTAGTAGATGGAAAAATTCCAGAAGCTTGGAGGAAGAGTTGTGTAGTACCAATATTCAAGGGTAAAGGAGATGTACAGGATTGTGGAAATTATAGAGGGATAAAACTTATGAGCCACAGTATGAAGATTTGGGAAAAGATAATAGATAAAAGGGTAAGAGGTGAGACAACTGTTACTAGAAATCAGTTTGGATTTATGCCTGGGAGGTCAACAATGGAGCCAATATCTTGTACGAGACAGATTGTAGAGAAGTACAGAGAAATCAAAAAGAAATTGTGTATGGTATTTATTGATCTAGAGAAGGCTTATAATAGGGTTCCTAGGGACATCTTAAAGTGAACATTAATGAAGAAAGGATTACCAAAGGTGTATGTGAGCATAATTGAAGATATGTAGGAAGGGGCGAGGACAAGAGTGAGAAGTCTATGTGGAGAAACTGAGGATTTTAGGGTCAGAGTGGGGGTATATCGGGCTACAGCTTTGAGTCCTTACTTATTTTCCCTGGTAATGGATGAGATAACAAAGGATATACAGGGGAGGTACTATGGTGCATGTTGTTTGCAGATGATATAGTACTGATAGGAGAAAGTCCTGAGGAAGTGAATGGTAGAGTTGAGGAAAGCTCTGGAAAGTAAAGGACTAAGGATTAGTAGGAGTAAAACAGAATATATAGAGTATGATTTTTGTGAAAGGGAACACAGAGGGAAGAGGGTAAAGCTAAAAATAAAGTTAAGTGGTAATGTGGTGGGAGAAGTGGAGAGGTTCAAGTATTTAAGGTCCGTTGTACAGAAAGATGGAGGTTTCGAAGAGGATATGAAACACAGGTTTAATTGTAGATGAACGAAGTGGAAAGAAGTGTCAGGTATTATGTGTGATAAAAGAATCCCTATTAGGTTTAAAGGTAAATTTTATAAGGCAGTGGTGAGACCTGCAATGATGTTTGGAACGGAATGTTGGGCAGTAGATAAAAAAATAGAACAGAGAATGAGTGTCGCTGAGATGAGAATGTTAAGGTGGATGAGTGGAGGTACTAGAGAGGATAAAATAAGCAATGAGTATATCAGAGATAGTATAGGTGTAGCTTCGATAGTAGACAAAATGAGAGAGGATAGATTAAGATTGCTCGGTCATGTATTAAGGAGGGAAGAGATTGAGGCGGTAGGAGTAGTAAGAGAAATGCATGTTGTTGGTAAGAGGGGGAGAGGAAGACCAAAAAACAGATGAGGGGATGTGATGGCGAGTGATATAATGAAGGTGGGAGTAAGTGAAGAAGATGCGGGAGATAGAGTTAAGTGGAAGTGTAGGACCAGGGTGACCGACCTCAAATAGTTGGGAGAGAAGGCGAAGGAGAAGAAGAATATCTTGCTATTGTCATATTCAAATTTTAAATGTTTAAATGCTTACATGTTTTACTTATGTTATTTATTTGTCTATGTATTTCTTTATTTATTTATTGTTATTATTATTATTATTTTCTTTATCATTATTATTAATTCTATTACCTTTATGTAAACTAAAATAAGCCGATAGTCATATGCAAAAAAATTAATTAATAATGTGGAAGACATGGAAATTTATATTAATAATGTGCCAGAACAAGAAATCGAGGTATTTACATCGCTAAGTTTACCATTATTAATCGCTCAGTTTAAGGTGTTTGCACTCGAACAATTGGCTATGAAAACATTGGCCAAACGAAAAATTAAATTTGAATTTGAGGTAAGATATTTTACATTATTTTTTTTTCACCTTAAATAAAATATTATCATTATATATATATATATATATATATATATATATATATACATATATGTTTTATTTTAATTTTTTATTTAGTAATGTAATAATTCCGAAACACATTATTCGCCACCGTTCCCACCATGGACCGATCAGACAGATGGTACCTATGGTAATTTATTTTTTAATTTATTTATATAAAAGAAATGTTAATCATTTTTTTTTTTTTTATTTCAGCTAAACAAAGTAAATAATGCCAAGTATTATTCACCACAATTACCACCGGCCTACAGTTACCCGACGAAAAACGAAAATGAACTAACAGGTAATTTATTTCACACTATTTTTATAATAAATAAATAATAATAATTTATTATTATTACAGTCGTACGACGTTGTTTGCGAGCCATCGTGTTACTCACCTCAGTCACCACCGGGATTCAGTTTCCAAGCACAAGACGAAAACAATGGACCGTCGTTTTATGATTTCATACATGTACAATCCGATATCCATCCGTATCACCAACCGAATTTTTGGATGACCACTTGACAAGACCCGAGAAAAACCGATTTATTTACCCAGGACAGTCGAAGAGGGTCAAACAGAAATCATTATTTTAAAATATGTTATATAATGAATAAATAAATAATATTATGTATGAAAATAAAAACACAATTTAAACTTTAAAAAAATTTTTTTTTATTTAAAAATATTCCTCGACATCTTATGCTTAAATATCTGATCGAGTTAATCGTATGAAACTTGATAAACATCTAGGTGGCAAAGTCAGACGGTATCGGTCGACGTCGGGTTGAAATAGAGTATAGATTAACAACAGTGATGTTAGACATCGTTTCAAGAAGATATGTTGTATACATATACGAAATTACACTGTTTTAGTTGTAAACTTAAATATGTACTGCTTATAACTAAAGTCTTGACTGTATACTAAATAATATTATTTCTTATTTGTATCTATATATTATTATATGATACTAAGAATTATTACCTATAAATCAAAAAATATTATAGCATATTAAATAAAAACTACAAGTATAAAAGACTTAGAATCCTGATATATCAGCCATGATTTCTGTTTTCTCTCATCAAAATCCGGTGTTGTATGGTTGTTGGCCTTGGAATACTAGCTTGTGTTAATCCACCATGTATACCTAAAAAATATAATTAAATAAATATCTTTATTATATTAAATAAAATTAAATATGTTTACTTTTCTCAAACATCAGGAGCATGCCATGCCATAATCCGTGAGGAACTCTAATTTCATTTCTGTGTATTTAAGCAAAAAATCGAAGCTAAACCCTGGCGCCGTGTAATAATGTGCCGGGTCTAAATTATGTTTTCATACATATGTCCCGGAAATTTTCAAAAACATCGGCCAACAGCATGACATCCACCTTCAAATACAAATCTGAATAATCCCCAAGTGTACGACAACCAAAATGGTTCCAGGCCTTTCTTGCATGATTATAATTCTCATCGGATATATGTTCTTCGGTTAACGTCGAGTAGAACTCCTTTTTAGTCGGTAAACTAGTTTCCTCTAATTTTTCCCAACTATCCGTATACTCGTACGGGTATACTCCTTTCCGCGTTACGAGTGGCAAATCTTCGGGTGCAAACACTTTTGAAGTTTCGCAGGACTTTTCGAAACCAGAAGTTATAAAGTTTGACGCCAAGATTGATAAACTCAATGCCATAAACCTGAATGTATAGATGAAGTGGATGTGAAAAGTGTTATTAATGTACTTGAAAAATGAAATATATTTTTTTCATTGTTTAGTATAACTTTTATTTCATTCTCGTCATATCAAAGCTTGTTCACGATGAAATGTGCATCATAATTAGAGAGATTGTGTAGAAAACATGTTACAAAATTGGGCATTTGAAGTTTAAGATTACAAGTAATACACAGTGTTTGTCGATATAAACCGGAGAGATGATTGTGGTCTGCGACTTTATGATTGTTTTCTGTAAATCGTGTTTTACAAAGTTCACATTCTTCACACTTTAGATGTTTTTCTTTTTCTTCTCCAGTCATAATAATCGGCGAGTTGGTTTTAAATAATTTATCTACTTTTTCAGTTATTTCAACCGTTGTTTTCACAAAATATTTTGCCACTTCCTCTCTCGATTCGCAATCTCGATCTATAATCGGAATCTTATCTATTTTAAACTGTTCCAACAGTTTGATCGATACGTCATCTGCTTCCTTTGCATGTATTCCATAACTTATAGGGTTATATTTTATAAAACGCTAAAGTATTTTCGCTTTCTGTTTTCGAATTTTTTCGAGTAGTGCTTCAAAGTCCGCTTATATAACAATTGGGTGTCTCTGTGTTCTAACCCACTCTTTAAATTCAACCATTTCATCTTCTTTTGGCATTATAGGTAGAATAGGTTTTAATACATTATAAATGATAAAATTATCAATTTTGAGGTATTTAAGTCCAAATAGTTGCAAAAAAAAGATTTTATAATATTTATAATAATAGAGTATCTTGAATTATACGAGGCAATAGCTAAAGTTAACTTTGAGGGTAAGTCGGAAGCATCAATAAGACCATTAAAAAATTTTAAAATAAAAGTAATATCAAAATTGACATGTCTCTCAGTTGGAGATTTTTAATAAATTGAGTTAGTACCACGACGAAATGATACCATTTTTAAAAATGTATTTTTAATTTTATTAATACGTTCAATAGATGTAATATTAAAAGGAGAACAAACTATAGAAGCATATATAGAATCGAACGTACCAACAATATATACAGAGTAGTTAACGTGCGTATATTTGAAAAACCCGAAGTATTATGATTTATAAAACCAAGTATTTTCATGGATTTGCGGCAAATGAAACGTATATGATTATTAAAAGATAAGTCAGAAGAAAAAATAAAACCTAGGTCTTTAATAAATGATACCGAAATAAGAAGGATATAATTAATATTGTAAGAAAAAGTAAAAGAAATATGTGACTAAGAAAAAGAGATATAATTACATTTATTAATATTTATGGTTAAATCATTTTGTAAGCACCATTGGAAAAAATTATTTAAATATTTTTAGAGGTTGGTACTATCGGAAACATTATTTTTAACATTAATTATTTTTAGGTCATCTACCAGAAGTAAAAATTTACAAGTAGGAAAGCATTGAATCACATCATTAATAAATACATAGAACAGCCATGGAGAAAAATGCCCATCTTGTGGGACACCAGAAGTTACAAATATAGGAGAAGAAAAATAATTACGGATTTTAACAATTTGTGTGCGGGATGTAAGATATAATTTAAACCAAGATAGTAAAGGATCGAAAACACAACACAAATTTGTTTTAATTTATTTTAGAGTGAAATATGATTGACACTGTCAAATGCCTTTTTCAGATCGGTATATATAACATTGACTTGTGAACCAGATTCGATAGCTTCGAACAGAATAGAATGAAATGAAACTAAATGAGTGAGTGTAGACATACCCTGTCTAAAACCATGTTGTTTATTTATGAAAATATTTTTAAATAATGAATTTATTTTAGAGGCTATTAATTTTTCAAAAAACTTTGGGATTACAGATAAAATTGAAATAGGTCTATAGTTTTCAATATTTGACTTATTGCCGAATTTAAGGATTGGTTGAATATAACTTGATTTATATATATCAGGAAAATACTGGAGGATAAAGATAGTTTAAATAGTATATAAAGGAGTAAAGCTAAGATAGTTTAAATAGTATATAAAGGGCTAAAGCTAATGAATAACGATAATTATGTAAAATTATAAATGGAATGCCATCGGGACCGTAGGAAAATTTTGGCTTAAGAAGACCTAAACCATCAAAAATATCATCAATAGTAAAATCAATAATATTTAAATTAACTGAGTCACACAAAAAATAATTTTGGGAATATGTGAAGGATCTTTCGGACCATAAACAAAACTAAAAAATGTACTAAAAAGATTCAAAATATCTTGGCCAGAACTAATAGAAATATTATTAAGAACCAACATTTGCGGAAAAGAATCTTCTTGTTTTTTAGATCGTACAAAATTCCAAAAACGTTTTGGGTTTGGAGTAGTTCATGTTGAGTACAAGTTAGCTAAGCAATATACGATGAAATTGATTAGATTTTTATTTTACAGCGGAAGTCACTAAATAAATTATAATCATCGAGGTTATTATAACATTTAAACTTTTTATGAACAATCTTTCCGATAATTAAGTACTTCAAGTAGTTACTATACCAAGAAGGAAAGGTGGGATATTTTTTGGTAACTTTAGGGACAAAATATTAATATAAGAGTTAATAATTAAATAAAAACGTTACGTAGCTTTATTAATATTTAGATTATTAAACATTAAATCCAATTTAAAAGTATTGAGTGCTTATGATAATCCAAAAAAAGTCAGAATGTCAAAAATAAAAAAAACACGAGTTATATTTGATTTTTTGTAAACTAGAAGAAATGTTAAATTTTATATATAAAGCTAGGCGATATAAAGTGTCTAAAAGTAAAATTGTTTTATCAGTATCATTAACTACAGAAACATTGGATATGTTAAAAACATCAAATCTAATAAAGGGCCAGAAAAATTATACCATCTATTAAACTGACGACAATTATGATAAGCAAATTCGTCTAAAACCGTTGCCACTTGCGTATATACACAACCTTAGCAACGAACATAATTGTTATCGACTACCAAACATGAATTAGACAAATTGAAATTGCTACAAATAATATTATAACTATTCAAAAAAGATGATTTAACAAACTTTAGAGAATTAAAAAAAACATATAAAAGTATCATTAGTACTTTTAGGAGGAAAATAGACTCCAACGATTATTAAATCTTTAACACCAATTTTGACATGTATAAAAAGTTATTCAAAATCATAACTAGATACTGTACAGTTAAACAAATAAAAGACAATTTTTATTTATGCAGATAAGAACTCCACACCCAATACTAACACCAGAATTAATATAATCACGGTCACAGCTAAATATATTGTAAGAAGAAAAACCTAACTCAGAAGATTAGAAATTATTATTTAAGCTCGTTTCAACTATTACATAAAAATCTAAATTAAATAATGGTTCATTAATACGTAGTTGATCTAATTTGGTACGCATCCCCCTCACATTTAGAAATAAGCCATCTATTATTAAATGGTTTTTATTAGATATAACACTCAAAAAATTTACAAGGGAATTAAAAACGAAACCACTTGAGACGATATTCAGTTTTTTGGAACTATAGTAGGAACTCCTTTGATGTAAGTAATACGTAAGTCAATTTGACCAATATTTTTACGTAAAGAAAGTTGACTATGTACTTCATTGTAGAAAATACGTTGAGATCGGGTCGAATCCACTCCAATATGGAAATTAGGAAGTTGATTTTTTGATTTAAGGATTAATCAACGTCCGATTTTTGAACATAAATAATTTTTATGGGACGAGGTTTTGATCCAATTTTACCCAAACGAACAATTTTAGTAGTATAGTAATAGGTGTATCAATTTTGGAGAGTATATCATTAATTACAGTATCATCATTAACCGTATCGTCGGAGTCAGGAACGTTAAAAACAATTACATTTTTTTCTCTTGATTGACGATACTGTAATTCATTGAATATTTCAGAAGTAGATACATTATTATTGGCTGAAAATTCAGATTCCAATTTAAGAATCTGAGATTCTAAAACAGAAATTTTTTCACGAAAAAATTTATTTTCTGTAACTAAATTGTCAATTTTTTGATTGATAAAATACAAAAATTCACATAATTTGTTGATTCTAGGCAAAATAGTAGAGTTTGAGGACAAATAATCATTACAATTTCAAGATATTACAAAGACATTTTTCAACGTACCTGATACACAGTTGGCATGCACAACACTTTTTTTTACATGCAGAGCAAGTGATCGAAATAGCATTACGATTTATTAATGACGAAAAGATTTGACATGTTAAAGAAGACGGCATAATGGTTTATAATATAACACAAGACGATAAAAGATAAGATAAGAGAGCGGTAAACACCAAACACAACCACACAGTGGGACAATAACGACTGTACTGTTTCATATAGCCTATTTATCAGATAACTTAATATTAATATTATTAGAACAAAAAAATGAAGAGCCATTACCTATATCGAAAAATAAGAAAAAAGACTTAATACTTCTTCCCCTAATACCTGATATTTATCATGATTTCATAAAAAGCAATCAAAGTAAAGACCTATCATATGACCTAGATCTCAGTGAATCTGATTAAATAATTTTTTTTTTTTTGGTAAATAAATATAAAAGGAAAACTATTAATTCTTATGTTACTAAAATTATAATGTATTTTACATTTTATTATTATTAATTATTATGTTTTATGACTTATAAGACTAATTTGTTATACACTTTAATTCTGCTATCAAAATATATAATATATTTCGAGTAAATTATTCTACAGTAAACATTAATTTATTATTAAACACCTACTAGATATTATAATGAGTTCATTTTTAGGAAAGGTAAATATTTCTAGGTCATAATTTATTTGATCAAAAGACTTTTGTCGTAAAAAAAAAAAAAAGACTTAAGTCAGAAAAAGTGAAATCCAAATGGCGTGACTGTAGTTAAATCTATACAATTTATATTTATAAAGAATTTTAAGTCATAAATGTACTTAGAATGTGATTAATATATATAAATGATTTCTATAATATTCGTGGTTGTGATACTAAAAAGTGTAGGAATTTTCAAAATTTCAAAGGGCTGTCTTGAAAAGTTGATTAAATTTACATAAGCCCTTTCTACCCGGGACCAAAGATATATAATGTATATCTACATTATATATATATATATATATATTATACACTATATAATGTATTCCGTATACAACAGTAAAAAAGTTAGTTATATGTAGTACTAAGTAATATTGCGAATCGCTCCAATTTCATTAAAATTTGGTTAGTTCTAACCCGACGGTGTAACCTCTAATGTGGTTTATGCGTACGTGCAATATACATTTTAATTTACGTAATAAAAGCATATAGTTCACTAAAAATAGACTTTTAATAGTATAAATTAGATATTGTATTCCCCTTTCCTTGCCATAACATATGGCGTATGTGCTATTCAAACACATATTTTCTATTCAAATGTTTACTCAAAATAGCTATATAACTTTTAATTTTTTTTAAAACCGACATAATATTCCTATTACAGTAGCAGTTCTTACTACATTACAACAAAATATAATAATGGCTTCAATTAAAAAGTTAGTGTTAGTAATTATCGCCGTAGTTATTGTGTGCAGTATAAAATATGTTTCAAGTAAATATATATCTATTTTATATTATATCTTTTGGAAATAATTATTAATATAATTATATAATGTTTAATGAAAAATTTTTTTCAAATGTATAACATGTTAATTTACGAAATAAAGATATCAACTTTAGATTTTTAAATGGCAAACCCCATTTTTTTAAAAATATACTAATATAGAGATTTTAAATTTATATATATATAAAGCATTTAACATTTTAATTTTGAACGTGCCATTTTTCCACAAAACCTATTTGAAAATCGAAAAAAATGTGTTTAGGAGACCCTCTTTGTTGTATAATTACACTTGCGTAGGTATTGATAATTCGACCGATAGTATCCACTGATTTGTCAAACAGATAAAATTCTATACACATGTATACTAGACGTGAATGTGTGGGCACGTGTAAATTCCGGTGCACATGAATTGCCTCCTGTCGGTTACTCGAATTGCCTCCTATATTTTTTTGACCTGAAAAGGTTATACGAATTGCCTCCCGTGTCAGGTAGTTCGACATTTTATACTCGAATTGCCTCCGATAAAAGTTAGAATAGAAATCGATATTTTATATTTTAGTAGCGGAAACTATATTATATATATATTCGTATTTTAATTATTACGGAACGATACAAGTGTATTTTGACAAAATGAAAAAATACGTGTTATTTTATTCTTTAATTGATATTTTGTTTTATATAAATTTAAAATTTTTAAAACCCGACAAAATTGAAATAAATTATTTTATTTAAATAATAAAATATGAATAAACATTTAATAATTAATTATTTAATTAAAAATAATTAAAAATTACATATTAAGTAATACTTACAACTGTATTAATAATAACAAAATATAGGTAAAACATATTAAATCATAAAATTGCTTATAATTTTATCATATTTTATTATAATATATATATATATCAATACAATGACATAATTGTTGTTAGATCCCGATAGGTATATATTAGAACATATTTATTACATACATATATATACGATATAATAATAATAAATAATAAATAAAAAAATAATACAAGTATAAATAAATATATGCAAATTAAAGGAGTAGGTACACAATATACATTTTTAAATTTTCAAAACATAATTTGATATGGTTATAAATAAAAATTATGACTAACGATTATCAAGATTTTTGAATATAATTTAAGTAAAGTACGACTGACATTGTATTAAATTTTCAAGTCTTAAAACCAAAAATGATGATTTAATACCTCGAAATCCATAATTGCTATACATTTTTTTTAAAAAAGAATGTACAAATTTATATATTTGGTGTAAAAATTTTCAAATTTTTGGAATATTTATAAACTAACTGAGAATTTTTATGTGTCAATACATTTTTATATTAGGTAGGTATAAAAAGTACTAAATTTCTATTATTTCAATAAAATTATTACAAAAAAAAAAAAAAAACTAAAAATATTTACGTATACATAAATTTCAATATTGTTATATAAATTATCACTCATTAATCATTAAATAAATTACATATAAAAACTAATATTATTGTTTTTTCAGTAAAAATTAAAAATAGTAACAAAAATTTTTTATAAAATACAAATAAAATATAATTAAAAATGAAAATTATTGTATTCTTGGTTTAAATTTATACGCTAAAGTTTTTACATAATCTATTTTAGAAAATTAGTTTAAATTTAACTTATTAATTAAATCATCAATATAATTTTTATTTTTCGTGGGTTTTCTTACTTTTTAATTTCTGTTTTAGATGATTATATTAATATCACAGTATTACGTAGTTTTTAATACATTTAAAAATTTATAAATATGGAGATGGGGTGATATGAAATTTGAATTATATTTACTATGAAATGATTCATACGCATTCGTCGACCTTTGTGTACTGGATTTCATCAGAGCCCACGTATGTGTCAGAAAAATGGTATTTTCATCGATATAATGTTAAAACAAATAATTGCAAAATTGAGTGACCTTTGGTTTAAGTTCTACAAGTTCTATGGCAAAAAGTCGCCTACCTATAATAAATAATTAAATATTATCAAATTAATAAATAATATATAATTTATAACATTATATTACTTGTTCTGGATGTAAAAATAGAAGTCCAAATATATAAATATAATATAATATTATATATTATATATGTTTACGCTTCAAACCCTGTCGAACAGGGGATTTGAATACGTGGGATACGATGAATAGAATTCAGGAATAGTTTAAAAATCGTAACAAAATGTGGTTGAAATAATAATAAATTCTAATATTTTCTATAGAAATATCACACTACAAAACTTATTTTCTAACTATATAAATTTTGGGGGAATACTTAATTACTAATTACAAATATTTAATAATAATATAGACTAAAATACAAGTAATAACGTACTAGAGTAATCTTTGGATCGGATGGGCATCAAAATGAGGTTGAAGTTACCACAGTGGTCGGGGTGATCGCGTTAGCTTAACGGCTGATCAAACGTATATGTCGTGAAGATCACGACAATTGAATTTGTTACACCACACCCAATTTGGTCCTAACGCGGATTAGCTTAACGCCGTGCTGAACCACGATGATGTAACCGACAAACTTGTCGTTGCGGACGGAACAATTGTAACGGCGTGTAGCCGTGATCATACGCGTACAGTCGCTAGTAAATCCGAAACCGAACTAAACTGTCGTAGCAGAAAATTAGTGCCATATGCATAGCGATAATCATCACCACACGCAAAACGAGTATTGTGATAAACTTAATGCGTTGTGACTTCAGAACAATATATTATATATTATATATTACATATATATTAAATAATATAAATTTCCCAATTTCTTGGGATTTCTCTCAAATGCTTAGATTAAAAATATTGATTTTTTCAACGAAATTGATATGTAATTTTTTTATTTGTATATTTTTTCGGCCGGAATTTACATGTACCTTTTTTGACCTGTACACTTTCGGGGCTGATTTTAATATAGACATATTTTAACGTCATAATGTTGCATTTAATGTGATATTATTGAAATAATTTTAAACAGTAACGTTCATACACTTTGAACGTTATATCAACATATTTAAATTTTTAATAATACATTTATAATAAAAATAATAAAATAATTAAATTATGTTATTTTAGTAATTCTAAATATTATGAAATTATTTTTTTTAATTCAATACTGTACACCAATATTTACGTAGATATCTACCTATATTATACGTGGAAAATAACAGTCAAGCCAAAATAGCCTTAATAGCAATAGCATATTAATATATTATTAATTTTATAATATTAATAATTTTATCGTTGAGTTGTAATAATTTCAAATTAATTACATTTACACATACTACATTTATTTGTATTCTTTCAAATTAAATTTTTTTTTCTTAATTTCTGAATTACCATTAACCTTTTAATTACATTTTTGTGTCTTAATCAATAATTAAAATGCATACCATTAGATGATTCTAATATTAAATACACATTTAAAGTTGTAAATAAAAATATATAAAAATGTATTTTCTAATATAATCATTATAGAATAGAAAAAAATATTTTATTCCTGCACCTAATACAAAAAAAATAATATATAAAAACGTATTTTTATTAAATTTAAATATTAAAAATTAATTATTTATACTAATCGTTTATAGATTTTTTAAAATATTTTTTTTTGTTCCTTTTTTCATTTTTTTTTTTTCCAATAATTATGATCTTATTAATGTTTTTTAAACATAATTTTTAAATTAACACATTTCACCAAACTCACACTAAGTTTTATTAAAAAAGATTTCAAATTTTGTAATTTTGTAAAAATAAGTATATTATATTATTTGTTTGTTTGTTCTATTTTTTATTAATAAAGAAAACGATAAATTATTAATCAACAATCATTAACATTTCAAGTCATTTCTTATTTTTAATCAATTTTAATGAATTATTAATATATGAAAAATATTTTTAATGATTAAAAAGTTTTCTATCACACCAAATTTTTAAGGTAGATGTATTTAATATATATTTACAGATTTTTAAGTACCATTCACGGGGATTATATGTTGGTCTCTATGAATTATTACAATAATTCGGTCTTATTAGTAGCTCAAATTAATTTTTCATTTTTTCTCATACTAAGAACATTTTAAAATTACAATATTTATTATTTTTATTTGTGAAACATAGACAACTGAAATTCTACCCATACGCTGTTAATCAAATATTAATATTTTCGATATTAATAATAGCAAATAATATAATAAACCTCAGTACATAATTATTACTTTTATTGTTAAAACTCCGTAATTATTGATGTTGGGAACAATGGGACATTGAGATACATTTTAGTTTAGCGTCATCAATGAGATACTTTTGTAGTGTCCCATCAAAAAAATAAAAATAAAATGAGTAAATACTTTTCAAGAGATTTTGCTTATCCTATTAAGCCAAATTTGTTAATATTCAAGGGTTTCATTAGGTGAATATTTAAAAAATATTTTTGGCTAATCTGAATATATTTAACATTAAATAAAAGCTGAAAGAGGAGGTTTCTTATTGGAATAATTGTCTCAGTGCACTTAGTTTTAGTCGTAGAATACTCAAGATATCTCTTATGGATAGTGTTGTATAACATATTAAAAAATTCACTTGCTAATATAGGATACAATTTATTAACAACGCTTTGTATATAGTCTTGATAATCATATACATAATTTAACTTGCACTATGTCATGGGAGATTTTCCACTTTTAAAGCATCTAATGTCATTCTTGAGTTTCAAAAGATAATTTTTATAAAATTTCGTCAACTTAATTTCTTTTAGACAAATCTATATATATACATAGTTCAAACAGTCCAAATAGTAGGTATCTAAATCTACTCTCGGATAACTTATATTTAAAAAACTAATTAAAAATAATTAAATTAATTAAAATCATTGAATTTCTCACAACGCTTAAATTCTATGAATTGCAGTTGTAATACGTAATTTAGTAAAATAATGTATCTCAAGCTAGATTACAATAATATAATTCAAATTTTCAATCTTTTGTATAAAGTAAATCATATAATTATAAATAATATGAAATATAATATAGCTATTAAACAACATGTGTGCTGAGGGAATTAAAAAAAAAGCTTATGAGTAATAAGATGTTTAAACCATAATTCATTTTAGGGTATTTTTGATAATATATTATAAATTTAGAAATATATAAATAAAATACAATATAATACATATTATATATTGTTAACCTGGTGACGTCTTACAATAAAAACTAGATGTTACATATAATCATATTCTATAATACATATTAATTTTAGTTATATTTTTTAATATATATTAATTTTTATTTTAAATTATTAGTAAATTTTTCAAGTTTAACTATACCTATTTAATAACTGTGGTATATAAATTATAAATAAATTGATTTTACAGTGGCTTCCAGTTATCAATGTAAGTAATATTGGTAAAATTATTCAAATAATAAGTTTGATCATTTTTCAAAATACACACACATCTAGACTAAAATACGTATGAATGTTTTTAAACTAAACTCAGAAAATTCTTACAATATAATTCAGTTTATATATGATTCATCCTCAAAATTAACGCATATTACATTGAATGAATAATGTTCAATAAAACTATGATTATTGCTTATAAATTTTGACAAAAAAAATTACAGATATTTAATTTCCAATGTAAAATATCACAATAATCTATATACTGTGTGTATATTATGTTATTGTACCTGTTTATTTGTTTATTACGGAACGCTGAATAAGTATTTTGCAAAATCAATTTTATTTTATTTTTCTATAATTCCTGGATGAATGTTGATAGGAACATAGATCCACCAAGATAAATTTAGGTTCAGCGGCATCTAAGTAATTATTGTGGTAGTTATTATGTTCAGTAATCAGTAAACATTTTGAATATAAATATATATAATATATCAAGACTTTTTGAAAGAGTGATTTATAAAATTGTATAATATTTTTAGAATATTTGACTGAAATTTGTACAATATACTTTTTTATAATATAGGTAAAAAAATTATTAAAAACGCTTTGTACATTTCCTTACTAATCATATACATAATAATTTACACGCCCTAGGTTCTAGTAAATCAGGTTTTCCATTTTTAAAGCATCGTAATATAATTCGTTAGTTTCAAATAATAATTTTTATAAAATTTCGTCAAGTTAATTACTTTTAGACAAATCTATATACATATCTAGTTATATTTTTTATATGCATCCAAACTGTATCTAAATCTACCCTCGGAGAATATATATATTAAAAACTGAACAAAAATAAAAATATAAATCAAAATCAATGAAATTCTCACAACCCTTATAATCCAGGTATTTCAATTGAAAAATTAATTCTGTAGAAATATTGTATCACAAGCTAAATTAAAAAATCTTTTCAAATTTTCAATCTTTTGTATAAAGTAAAACGAATATGTATATGAATAAAATGACATAAAATATAGCTATCAAACAAAATATTTGCGGAGAGGATTCAAAAAAAAGATTATGAGTAACAACATATTTCAACCGTAATTCATGATAGGGTATTTTTAATAATATCTTTTCATTTTTCTTATATATATATAATATAAAATGTTTTATACATATATATATATATTATATTTTTAGTCTGGTGAAGTCCTACAGTTAAAACATTTTTTTACTTATAATCATATTCTTTAAACATATTATTTTTTGTTATATTTATAAATATTATTACATTTTATAATATATATTAATTCTTATTTAAAATTACTAGTAAGTTTCTTAAGTTTAAATATTCATATTCAATAATTATGGTTTATTAAATACAAAATCAATTGGTTTTAAAGCGCATGACGTTTCAGACAGTAAGTAATAATGGTACAAATATTCGCAGAATAAGCTTGATCATAGTTCAAAATACACACTTAGCTAGATTATATTACGTTTGTCCCTTTTTAAACTAAGTTCAGAAACTTCTTACAATAATATTCAGTTTTATATGATTCATTGTCAGACTATATGCAGTATATTAAATGAATAATTTTTAATAAAACTATTGTTATTACGTATAACTAAAGAACGAATTAAAGATATTCTATTTCTGATGTAAAAATCACAATAACCTATATACTGTGTTTATATTAAGTTACTGTACCTGTTTATTACGGAACTCTAAATAAGTACTTTGCCCAAACCAATTTATTTATATTTTGCTATATCACCGGGATGAATGGTGTTGGGTACACAGATCAACCAAGATTAATGAGATACTTTATTGGAATCCAATTAACAATAAAAATAAATAAAAATAAAATACCTTTCAAGAGATTTTTCTCAAAATTCCATCATATTAAACCAAATTTGTAAATACTCAAGAGCTTCATAATTGAATATTTTAAAAATATTTTCGTTAATCTGAATATATTTAACAAAAAATAAAAGTTGAAAGGCGAGGTTTCTTTTTGGAATAATTATCCTAGTGCACTTAGTTTTAGATGTAGAATACTCAAGATACCTCTGATGGTTAGAATTGTATAACATATTAAAAAATCCCCCTGCCAATATTGGATACAACTTATTAACAACCTTTAGTACATTTCCTTGATAATTATATATATAATGATTTTCCATTGTTAAAGTATCTCACATAATTCGCTAGATTCATTAAATAAATAATAGTAAAATATTGTCAAAATAATTTCTTTTAAAAAATTTATAAACATACCGAAGTAGTTATTTTTATATAAATATTCAAACAGTAGGTATCAAAATACACTTGGAGAATTTATATATAAAAACTGAATAAAAATAATACGATAAATTAAAATCAATTAATTCCTCACAATGTTCAAAGTCTATGAATTGCTGTTGTAAAACGTAATTCTGTAAAAATAATGTATGTCAAGGTAAATTAAAATAAAAAATATTAATTCAAATTTTCAATCTTTTGTATAAAGTAAAACTTATAATTATGAATAATATGAAATAGAATATAGGTATGAAACAAAATATGTATTGAGAGAATTAAAAAAATAAATAAAACGTGTAACAACATGATTCAACCGTAAATCATTATATGGTATATTTTATAGGATCTTTGAATTTTACTTAAATATAAATAATAAAAAATATTATATATATATATATATATATATATACCTATAGATATATGTTATATATTGTTGATCTGGTGACGTCTATCAATTAATTCTAGTTCTTACTTACATTGAAAACTTAATTCTGTAAAAGTATTGTATATCAAACTAAATTGAAAAAAAACTTTTCAATTTTTCAATCTTTTGTATAAAGTAAAACATAATATGAATAAAAAGTAATGTAATAAAGTTATTAAACAAAATATGTGCAGAGAGAATTCAAAATAGATTATGAGTAGGGCTGTGAATTTGTAGGAAAGTGCATTTTTTTTAGCTCATTGTAAAACATAGCTTTCTAAGCACAAAATTTGAATCATGTGACAACAAAGTCATTAACGAAACTTTTATTTTGCATTTTTTTGC
>JAIPRL010002779.1:0-54639 GCA_025469235.1 Pemphigus obesinymphae | reverse complement strand
CTACTTTAACAAGCGTAGTAGGTATATAAAATTATTAGTGATGTTACGAACCCAGATTTTTGAGGTCGAACCGAACTTTTTAAAATTTTAACGAACCCGAACCGAACCGAATTCCAATTTTTTATTCGAACCCGAACCGAACCGAACTATTCAATTAAAATATCGAACCCGAACCGAACTTTATAAAAAAAAACAATACAATAATATAAATTACCATTTTTTTTATTAATTATGTATATTTGCATAAAAATTGATTAAGTAGGTGCCTCTTGAACATAATTTTAAGTCTAAGTAAAGAAGGATTCCACATTTTTCCATTTCTTTTTATCGTTTTTCGACAAATTAGTTTCAAATTTTTTTTCTTAGGTTCGATATTCGAACTGAACTATTTTGTGTTTATTTCGGTTCGAATATTTCCAATTTTGAGTTTGGTTCGGTTCGAAAATCGAACAGTTCGTATCATCACTAAAAATTATGTAAGACGGGAATTTTACCGAGATAAAATGTACGCGGGAAGAAGTTGGAGAGCGGTATTTTTTCAGTTATTTGGACTTGGTCAACACTTTTGTCCTTCCCTTTCAAAAACCGAAATGACTCTGACGGCGTGTTCTACGTAAACGCGGCGGCCAAAATTATCAAACGTACCTATATAAATAGATGGTATAATGTCCAAAGTACACCGGAAATGACGGTTGCGCGGCCGAACGAATTCGTTCGCGTCAGCTGTCCGCGTTTGAATATCAAATCAGTTTGTTTTTCGCCGCACGCGGTAACGCGACAACGCGAATTTCACACTACGTCCTACGTCTCATCTCTACCACAAAACCATCATACTTCTGTTGGAACGGACACCTAAATACTTAAAACTATATATATATAATAAACCAGTAGATTCCTCGTTTCACTCAAAATATAAAATGTCCAAAATATATGTAAAAACCTATAAAAATGTACTAATTTTTACAAAACCAGAAACTATTTTTTTTTTTCGTTGAATAATCATAATAATTATTCAAAATTATGTTTTGCGTGCAAACGAATACCTACTAACGAGTCTGCTTTGATAACAGTATATTCTGTACCAAATGTACACAATAAATAGAGATGAACACTGATGTTTGATTTGATTACTGAAAAATACATGAAAAAATTTTAAATGCATTTTTCATGTTATCAAAAATAATTTGCATTTACTGTAAGAATTACTCATGAAAATTGATTTTGGGATAAAAATTACTGGTGTACATTCTAAAATAATACGAGTATATAAATTGTTGATGAAATATTTAAAATAGAGAAAACATTTTATTTTATCTATTTCCTGAAAAAAAAAAAACGTTTTAAATATTTTAAACCATCTTTTTATAATATGGGGGATTTTGTAAGTAAACTTTCGAAAATCAATCTACATACAAAGATTTATTTTTAATGAATTTTAGCGGTTAAAAAACGTTTTTCGAGGGATAAATATTTGCATTTAAATTACAACGATTTTAAGTTTTTAAAAATTAAATTAACTTGATTGTTTATTTTGCACGAGTGAACATTGCAATTCCTAAAACCATTAAACTGTAGTCAAGCAAAGATTTTTGAATTTTCGCTTATAGAAAAAGGTTTTGGATTGCTAAGACGCGTGCTTATAAAAATACATTTTTAGGTGATTTTAAAAATAATAAGAATTGTCGTTTGGTTTTCTAAAGTTTTTCCTTCAAACCCCTTCTTAAAAAGTAATTTCGGTTCATTGTACATATATATTCTCATACTATACTACACGGTTTTCTATTGTATATGAAAAAATTACAATAACTTGATTTGAAAATCATCATTTAAATACCTATATAAATACTGTGCGAACAAAGTATGTTTAGATATACGTAGAAATTATTTTACCAGAAAATCTAGAACTGGTATTATAAGGTTTACAGAGTGGAAAACACGTTTTGGTACATATGTATAAATATAAGACACGTATAGCATACTATATACTGTAAAATCACATTATGTAACAACAATAAAATCAATGTATACCGCAGTACTTTATCTGACACAAATTGATAATGACTGATAATAATAATGAAATATTGATAGTACGTATTGCACGTGCAATATAGATACGTGTCCTTTTCGATTATATGGTGAAGTCAGATTGGATTCTGCGGAATAATCGTAAACGTAAATATATCGAAAGGTTTTTAAGACTCGAAGTGGGAGGGAGAAAGTGCGTGGCTATCGATAGTTTCGGGATGAATACATTTCAAGAACGTTGAGGTGCCTGTGAGGTATATTGTTCGTAAGTAAATGTTAATATGTAATTACTAATTACTATATATCTTGAAATTCAAGATCTTTAATTTCAATAAACGTAGATCATAACCATAACCATATTGCAATGGGTTTTATTCCATACTCATTATTATAAAGGAAAAGTTGTTTTTATGTCAATATCAGTTGGGGTTAAGAACAAAATCAACATTAAAAGATTGCAATTGAAACAGAGCAAATAGAAAAAAAGCGAGTGGAAGAAAGCAATTTATAAATATACTTTTTTAAGTGACTAAAAAAAATTAATAAGATTTAGATTTATTGTTTATATGTCTTTGAATTTCGAATTTAATATAGTACGTATAAATATTTCTTACACAAGTTCTAATATGCAAAATTTCCTTTGAACCATTTTAATTCATATTATATTATCAATTTATATAATGTAATATTATATTCGTATTATAACGTCAGTTTTTATTTAAATAGTTCTTAAAAATAATTACGAAAAAAAAAAAAAATCGTTTAGTATAGTGTATGTGGGAGCACTTCGCTGGTCGGATAATATTATAAATTTGAAATCGTTAATTCTTTCGGCAAAACGATTCTGAGTAAGTCTCGGTGTAGTATTCATTTCTAAATTATCAAAATTTTCCATTATTTTCAGTTGTTTTCCCTGGGTAAATTTTCTTAAAAACACGCACATTCCTCGTCGCGCTCGGGATCTAAAACATTGAAGAATTAATGTATTATTCTTGTGCAGTAGAGAAATCAAACATATTTTTTTTCATTCAAATCTTACGTGCCTACCTAATTTTATTTTGGTACTTACCTTGTTTTTTTTATTTTTTTTTTATTTCTTTATTATCGTTGCTGTTTTTCCTAAACTAACTGTACGAGTATAGTGAGTAATTTCAGTTAAATTCGAAATCAAAAACTTTAAATGCAAAATAATTTACTTGTGACCGCACCGTATAGCGTAGTCAAATACCTAAACGCAATTAGTTAGTGCATATCGTACCCAAACGCGGTATTCCCTTGAAGATATAATATACGTATACGATGTACCCGACTAAGGATAAAATACCCTTTCGATTGAGTTGGCGCACTTATTGCACGTAAACGCAATGCCCGATTATTTGGTTCGCTCCAAACTTGTGGTTGATGAATATGTTGGAAATGGTTTAACGTGATATTTCGAAAAAACAAAAAACAAATAAATAATTTAATTGATGGCATTATTTCTGTTAAAACCTGCAACGTTTTAGGACATTTTAGCCGTATTTACGAAGGATTTATTTTCATGTTCTTTAATATACCCAGTTCATCGGAGCTAAATAATTATCATATCACTATGTTATACGCAGTGGTTGAATTGGAAAAAAGATTAAGGACGGACTCTGAGCTTAGTTCAAAAATCAGCGTTCCGGAACATATTAGAGAAAAAGTAAGCCGTGGAGGACTTCGTACCCCACATCCCCTATCCAAAGTTTCTTAACCAGGGGACATTTCAAAAAACATTTTAGATTATTATAGAACATGAATGAGTAGAAAAATCCAGAAATTTTTTTACACCATTGTTACGTTACATATTTTCAAGATAGCATAGTTTAAGCATTCCTCTTTCAAAATAATTTAACACTTTTCCTTTTAAATGAATAATAGAGGAAGTTGTAGATGTAGACCGAAATGAAGTTTATCGGTGTCGACATTGATTTCGCCATCCTTTACTTAGGCTTTAGCCATTCACGGATAATGAAGATTATTCATTAACTATATATGATACCAATATGATTTAATAAGATCAACTATTCAACATTTAACAGCATGCTTATTATCTAAAATCAATTATGTGATAAGGACAAAAAACATTCATTTTCGTAATTTCAAGATTTTTCCAAAAATAAATTATAATTTTTAAAAATTTTAAATAAAAATTAAAACAAACATTGCGTTCCTTGCGTTCCTTGATGAATAAATTAAGGGGTACGCTGTTCAACATGAAAAAAATGAAGAGTAGCTCCGTCCCCCTGCGTCCCTCCCCAAATCCACCACTGATTATACGAATACTCGCTAAAAAGTACCAACTGTTTCGTTTTTATATAGATTTTTAGATTTTGAACGTTTAAATGTTTTCGTGTACGTACGTTTGATGATTGGCGAATTTACTCTATGTAATAATCATAAAAATCATAAAATACAAAATGACTAATATTAAAAAATGTACGTGAACCGCCTATATTGACAGTTAGGTTATACATATAGCTGGCGACAGGAAATGTGCGGCGGCCTTAAAAGTTTCAATTTTAATGGGTCGATAAATGTCGTCTGGGTTCCTCCGGAGCAGTGTTTCCTAATCTTTTTTTCACGTAACGCACTACGCTTCCAAAAAAAAAAAAAAAAAATAAAAAAAATTTGCAAATTTTGCAAAATCTGCAATATTTAGGTACTATAGGTAACTATATGGGTTTTCGCAGTTGTTGCGGTTCTTGTTCGGAGATTCTGGTTAGAACGGGTAGTCTTTAAATAATATTATAATATAATGCGACTTTTGGCGAAATATTAACCAAGTGTTTGATTTACAATATTGGAGATGAAAAGATATGCCAATAAAGATTTCCCGTTTATTTAGAGTACAAAAATAATTTTAATTTCAATTTTCGGTACTCGGATTTTAGTGCGATATTCGGTTCCGATCCCTATATGTACAGCTACTATATACATTTCATTACTATATAGTTTATTTTAGTACCGTTTTTCGAGCGCACGACTATAACACAATTTAGTAGTCTAATTTTTATGTAGATTGTATCGAATTGTATCGACGGTTTTTTATTGCGTTATTATTATTACAATATTTACAACTCCCCACACGTGCTTCTCGATCGATGTCATATTATAATATACCTACTATAATCTCAGGCTAAATATTTTGCACAACTACCCAGCTATTTGTATAATAATACACAAAAGTGCCCACAATTATTATATTATAATTTTATAATAATATGTTAATATCGGTTAGTATTGGTTTTTTAAAATTTTTTTTTTCTAATAATTCGTATTGTTACCTATATATAATGGTATTCGGGGACACACCGGTGCGTGTGCCAGTTTTCTATAAAATATAATAATTTATCGAATTCACATTTGGTCATAATATTATTTTAATCTTAAAAGCATAAATACTATTACGACAAATATAACTTGTTCAAAATATCGAATTTTGTATTAAATACACAATAACTTAACTCTTACAATTAAGCTTTTAATTCGTTAACAATTATTTTGATCGTTGTGTAAATAATACATTATATGTTGAAAACGTGAAATTTTGAACAATTTACTATTGATATATTTTTGTTTTTATAAACATTGTTTTTGACGATCTGTCGTAAATCAGTTAGTTTTACGTATAATACGCCAAGTAAGAATTCACTTGAATTTTTGTATACGATTAAAAATTAAATACTTAATTCAAGTCCTCGCGGTGTTTATCGAATTGAAATTATATTTAGTAATGCCGTCGCACTCTAAGTTTTTACTGTTGTTCATTTCTTTAAAACGCAAAGTTAATCGCCTGTGTGAACGCCGGAACGCTGTCAAAGAGTAGTTCGTTTTTTCTTCCCCTCTCGTTTAAGTAAATAATATTAATTTAATCGTTTTTGCGTTTCTTTATTATTTCAAAGAATTCATTCCGTACAAGAGTACATTTTCCAAATAATAACGTCCACCGTCATAAATCTGTTCCTCACAGTGTTTTAGTATTATTATTATTATTATTATTATTATTATTTACATTAGCTTTGGAATAATAACGCTCGTTTGTCTGACTGGCATTGATAAAAATTTGTATTTCAAAAAGTCGATCAAAGGTTTTCGCAACGTTTCAGTCAATTACCGATCTTTTATTTCTACCGTCTTATATTTCAAATTTATTTAGGGTACAAGAGAAGCACTTGCTTTTAAAATTCGTTTTTCCCACTTTTTTAGATTCACATAAATATACCTACATATAGGTGTAATAATATCCATGAAATACAAATTGCATTTTTTGTTAGACTTAAATCACCTATTATAAAAAAATTACAGAGTATAAACTGTTTCGAAAATTACCTCAATGGGAGTTTTTTTTAAACAAAAAATGTTACGGTTATGCAAAAATCTTAAATTAAATTGATTTTATGTCTTCTATAATGATTTGTACATTTAGATGACTGTAAAATTCCGATAAAGTTGTCCCTAAAACATCTTCATCTTTAAATTTTGTCATTGGTGTTATAAACTCTATACATTTTTGTGTAAACTGGTTGAAAAATAAATATCGTGATTAATGAAAAATAACAGGCGATTTTGACATAGGATCACTAATTTATTACACTTACAAAATTTACTTTTTAAATTGTCTAAATAAATGATAACATTCTTAAAGTCTCAACGGTATTTAGGTAGTTAGTTAATTATGTACATTTTCGGAATACAATTATTTAAGTACATTTTATGTGAATCGGTTAAAACCTATTTAAATTAATTATGTATTCAAATATTATTCCAAATACTATTTATTGTAATTTTGTTCAGTCGAAAAAAATCGACGAAATTCAGAATTCACGGGATTACAATTTACATACGCTATAACTGATAATAGATAATAAGTATTGATAACCACAAAATATAGTATTTATAATACTACGTACAATATACATAATCAATCTTCAACGTGACTAATTAAAATAATTTTAATTTTACTTAATTTTAGATTATTAACTGTAATTCTCAAGAAATCATGAAAATTAAAATTAAAGTTTTCGAATAATTATTTTAATAGACTTTTTTTTTATTATTTGAAAGAATATTTTAAAAGTTTTTGAACACTTATACGCTGAATACTTTTTTCCTAGGTCCATTCGAAATATCTATTTTTAAAACGGATCTTTTTGACTGATCTTATATACCTATTACTATAATAAATTTTTACTCTTTTGAATGAATGTTTACTATATACAATCAAAAACTTTTATTTATTTATACGTATATTGCATCTTACTTTAATATCAATATAATAGGTATAAACGTAGTTTATTAACAAGGTTGGGCAGTAATGAGGCTTAAAATTAAGTTACGAGCAATTTTTCGAATAACATTAAATTTTACTAATTACCTTTCACATCAATTTTACCGAATAAAATAAGTAAGAAAAATAAATCATGAAAAAACAATATTAACATTTAAATATGTTCAAATTTTATATACGACAGCAATATTACGAAAATTAATTCCGTTAGAATGGAAAATGACTATGCACTACATTTATTATTTTATTGAAACATGACGTCAGCTGGTATAAGTATTTTGTATCATTATCGTTTTGTGATATTCTACTATATTTATCAATATCTGTCACAATCTGCCAGCAGATGTCACGGATTACTCTAAAATTATTTTAAAAACCCATTTTAACAATTTTGCATAAATATGTTTTTTTTTTTTTTTAAATAAATATCGTGATTACACTACAATAAAAAGTGATAGAAACACGGGACCCATTTTAAATCGTATTTAAATATTTTTAAATTGTTGTATTTTTGAAAATGTCTTAAAAATTTTCTATATTATACAACCTTTTGACAATCGAGTGTGTAGAGTCCTCTTAAGTACCTCACTTAGTTGCCTTTATCTGACACACACGCAACACAGTAAAATTGGGTTTTGCATTTCCAATTTTGTGAACAAAGGGTTGATTTTAAGTCATGATAACCTATAATCCTAATTAATAAAAATAATATAATCTATGACATGTAGGAGGTATTTTATTGATAAATTGAATTTTGAGTTTTTACCAACATCCGTATTAATAACGTAATATTTATAAATAATTAATATTTTACTTAAATCTAATTCATTGAAAAAGTGATTCTTATATGTCATAGCTGATTATGTTATCTTTATTAATTATTATCATACGTCATCATATCTTAAAATCAACATATTACCTCAAAATTGAAAATACAAAACCCAATTTTCGCAGTCAGGTACCAACTCTGTTGCTTATTTTTACCAAAATTAAAAAGTAACTTCAAACTTGATTTAGAGTTATTATTAATTTTTAAATAATTTAACTAAAAATATAATTTAAAAAAATAAGAAACTTGCCAAGTTGTTTAGATTATTATATAACTAAAGAAAACTTGGGAAAAGAAAAAATCAAAAATGGTTTAGATACGCTTTGGAATTTCTGTTATAAATGAACTATAATATTGTTAGTGTTTTTATTATTCATGATGATAAATTTTCTGTCAATTTGAAGTGAATTAAAAAAAAAATTATCGTCTTCATTTGGATTTACCGGAATGTTCTTATAGAGTATTATAAATAAATAAATTACAAACAAAATTATTAATTTGAAAATAATTATTTCTTAAATGTTCGTTAATCCACGAACGTCTGTAATACGTATACCTGAATTTGGAATAACACCTTATAGAGTAGAACTGTAGAAGTATCATTTTATAATTAGGTATATATTTTTTTGTTATTATTCATGTTAATGTAAATTTTTTTTCAAATACTCTCAGTTAAAATCGATTACAACTCGCAAGCTTATATCTATTATATGAGTTCGTTTTTACTGTCTCGTAAATATCTGTTTTTCTTTACTCAATTTAAAAATATGAAAAATCCTTATTGGAAAACATAATCAATACGAAAACTGTATATACCGATTTTTACTATGATAACATTTTTACATATCATTTTATAGAATGTAGGTAATGTTTACTTTTATCAGAAATATATATATATATATATATATATATATTTTTCTAAAAGCGTGGAGGGAAAAAATGTCGACCAATATCGTGATAAACTAGATAGAAGAGACGTGCGTTATTATAAATGTGGTATTAATAAACATTCAAAATGAGTTTTCATTTGATATTTATACGAACACGTCGTTTTTCTGAAATACATATTTTTGATTATCGAGGTCAGTATTGTAAAGCAATGTTAAGAAGATGTGCAGAGATTATATGTATAGTTAGTTTTAGCGAAACTTTGAGAAAATTTAAATACAACTAAAAGCCTTAAGACGTTAAAATACATGTATATTCGTAATTCATGGATGTTGATGGGCTATTAGAATATAATCATACGCTGCATTATTGATATTACAATATCTCAATGAAAGATGTGCTAAACTTAATGTGCGCTATGGACTTTTTTGGGATATTTCTTAGGAATATGGTTTGTCGCCAAAAAGAATTATCATCTTACGATATGTAAAAAACCAAAGTATTATTAAAACATTGAATACAAAAAAGATTCGAACTAACATGAAAAATGTCGTCCTTTTATGGCAATTGGAAATAAAATTATTAGTCTACGACCATTTAACAATATAGCCTTCACGATCCACGAAGTACAAAACTATGTTATCCTTTTCCGAGTATGGAGGACATTAAGAAAAAAAAATGTATTTACTTTTATTATTTTATTGTTATTATATTTAGGATATATTTTACAAATATTATTAATTACAAGACCACAAAGGACAACTCGGTCATTTTTAAAGAATTTTTTTTTGAACTATCATGATCATTCAATAATGTGACGTCCTGTCGACTTGATAATAGAAAAAAAAAAAACAGCATAGGAATATATATTGTGTTTACGGAACACCTGGAAAACCCCATCTGCCTTTTTCTCAATCGGATAACAAAAACTTATTGGGTTGTAAATAATGCGTATTGACGGGATATACTATCACGCGATTTTCGCACGGATTTTTAGAAAAATGATCATTTTCACGTGAAACTATTTTTAATTCTCATATATATATATATATATATATAAACACAAGTCGACGTATAATCAAAGTCATTATTTACTTCACTTAAGCTATACGTTCGAAACGCGTCACATTAACGTCTCCTCGTTTTATCTTCCAGAGAGGGAATGTGACGTGCTGCTGAATCCGGAACATGGCGTGGTGCAAATGACCGGAAGACTGTTTAGCGACAAAGCCACTTACAGCTGCGAAATCGGATATCAATTGATTGGCAGGGACCACAGGACTTGCCGAGCCACTGGATCCTGGTCTGGTGCCGAACCCTTCTGCAAACAGAGCGGTTAGTGTTTTGTTGTTCTATTTACGTATCTGTCTACACTAGAATGGTCTATAATCAATCACAAACAAGTCACATGTTTTACACGTTTGCTACAAAAAAACCATTCGGGTTGAAAATTAAACATACGAATTCGACTGACTGAAAACTAATTAATTAATAGTCAATAGTTTTTAATTATTTAAAGCTCAAAAAAAAAAACTACACATTTTTCGATCAATATAAATTGTAAAACAAACTAATATTAATCAACAAACTTTTCCGTCGTCTGACCTACTCCTCGATTCCCAGTGCATATACGATAATTTACATCTGTCATCATCACACCAACCGTCTTCATATCGTTTTCAAGTACGTACAACGTCTCCTTATTCTATTATTCATTCCCATAAAATGGATATTCAATAATACTCGTAACTGCTTCATTATCTTCTAACACCGTAATATGCACGAAACTCCTTAATTTTGTTTTCATTTTTCCTCACTAGTCATTTCACACATTCGCCTTAACATTTTCATCAACACTCATCTCATATTCAATATTTTCTTATTCAAATCCCAACACTGATCCGCATTCTATTCTCACACAATATACCTTATCGGTTCTCTCCACTTCAACTACGCACATTTTATCAACTTTATCAAATAGGTATATTAAATTATTAAGATCAGGGTTGGAAAAAACTCGGTTTTTTTTTAAACCCAACTGGGTTGGGTTAAATTGGGTTTTTCCATAAAACCCGAAAAATGCCAATATTACGCTGGGTTTTTCAAAAAAATTCTTTGGATGGGTTTTAATGGGTTTATTTAAAAAAAAAACCATTTAAAGCCACTAAAAATGGGTTTTAATGGGATGTTTTTTTTAAACCCACTTCAACCCAATATAAATGTTATTTTATCCCCATATTACATACACTGTATTTTTTTAAAAAGATTTAATAATATTTTTGTTTTACTTTTATAATTTATTACTCATAAGCAATCAATCCTGGGCCAGGGCCAAGGCCATTAACATATTAATATAATTTAATATAATAAATTATATTATACTATACAATAATAATATAATTTTTATTAACTTTGGTATCTATATTAATAATAATACCTATATAATATTATTATTATTATCAAACACATGAATGTTTATATAGTTATATTCATTGTTTGTTGAATTTTTAATTTTCTAAATAGGAATTTTTTTTATATTTACTATTCAATGAAAAAAATTCAATATATTTTATTTAACCATAATAAAATGTTTTAATTTTTCTTAGTTGGTGTATTGGGTTTTTTTGGGTGGATTTTTTGGTGGTTTTTTTTTTAGGTGGGTTAAACCCAATAAAATCCCAATAAAAGCCAACTCTGATTAAGATCAATTCATATAAATACGTTACTCTTAGAAACGCATTAGTGTATATAAGTTATTATAGATTTCATCATCATTTGGTTAGCCAATAAATATGTACTATATTCAGATAGTGGCTGTTTCCCTATCGTTTTCATTTTATATTATTTTACTTTCGTATGAGCAGATGCCATAGCGGCTAATACTCAAATCATTGGCTATGCAATATACGAAGTTAAATACACAGTGCCGTAGCTCACAAAATTGTTTCATAGTTTTTACCAAGGCAAAAATTTATCTTAGGAGCAATTTTTTTTACTTTTAATGTTACTTTTTTGCACCAAAAAAAAAAAAAAAAATCATTGACTTGTCTGAGTGTTCTTCTCTCGCCAAAACTAACAAGACTAAACAATAACATAATTTATTAATGAAAAATAATACTTCATATTGATAGTTAATACTTGATAGATATCAATAGTTATTTTTTTTTAAATAAATATTATAACCTTATACTAAATAGATTATTTACTGAATAAATTGATTTTTAATAATTTATTTTTATTTTGGGTTTACAGTGTTTTGCAAATCTCCTCGAATGATTAACAATGCCATAAACAATGCTTACCCGGATCAACAGACATACGACGTCGGAGCTGAGGTCGAATACCGATGTAAAGACGGATTCACGATGAGAGGATTTGCCAGAGCTAAATGTTTATCAATGGACATATCGGCTTCGTGGTTTGGACCAGATATTACTTGTGAACGTAAGTTTTTCAACGTTTCTCGTATATTCTTTTATATATATTTTAATCGCCCAAATCGGTTGGTATACTATTAATAAAAAAAAAATAATAATAATCTGTACAGATTATTTGCATCTCGAGAGGTATTTTTCCCATCGTATTTTTTGGAATACTGTTTTCGATGCCCGGAAAGGAATGCGTCGTATTAAATTGAATTTTTTATTGTACGCATTTTTTTCATTATTTAGATATTTATCCAGGCAACTAATTTGATTGAAATTCCAATCAAAATCTCATACTACATACAATTTTTGGAACTTTTTCACTCCCAATAAATATTTTTGAGAAAAAGAGCAGTTAAAATGTAAATTATTTCTTTATTAATTGATATCAATAGCTGGTCTGCTCTGCTAAAATACTGGAAATTAAGTTTTAAAAATATTTTTCTAATAACTCCGATCAATGTAGCTCTGATTTTTTTATTAAAAATAAATTTTTAAAGATACGTTTTAACAATAAATACTAATAATATATCCTTTACATTTAATCAAAAAACTTATCAGCTTACTATAACTAGGTATTGGTTTTTTTTTTTTAATTTCAGAAAATAAAATAATATTTTAATTATGTTTCAGAAAAAATTTTGGTTCGAAAATAAACGTTTAAAAACATTTTATGAATATCATAATAATATTGTTGACAAGTTTAAAAATATTAATGAAAATATTTAGCCTAAAAGTATGAAAATATTTTATATACGGTTTAGAACCGAATTCAAAAGAACAAGTTTTTAAATGTCATTGCATTAACATTTCAATTATTCAAAAAACCTGTAGTAGAACTAATACCTTTTATATAATATAATTTAATGTTATAATTTATAACTTAACCTTAGTTAAAAAATTAAGTGGAAGTTTTGAACTTGTTTAAATAACTGTTCTAACCGGAACCCAAACCAGAACCATAATTATGTTATTATTATTATTATTATTATTATTTTTATTTAAGAACCGGAAACAGAACTGAAATCTTAAAATATAATTTTTATAACACAGAAACCAGAACCAAAATTACATAAAGTTTTACTTCTGGTTTTACGGTCATTTTAAGGACCTCAAATTTCCTATAGTTAAAACATTATTATAGGATGTTATTTTAGTTTTTGTAGACATTTTAGGAAAAACATTTTTTTACGATATAACAATGAATTTTCTGAATTAAACTTAAAACTATGTCATCTGTGAAAACTCATCAACCTATCCAATAATGATATTCGAACAACATATCGTATAGTTTTACGTATCTACATCGAAAACGTATCTAATCGGTTAGATTTCGACACGATTTTGTTAAATAAATTGAAAAAATAAACTTTATGTGTCGCGCTCCGTTTAAGATCGGCAGTCTTGTATATATTATGGTTTCGATTATGTACATTACGAAAAAAAAAAAAAAAAACTCTTTCGAAAATGCCATTATATTATTATATGATATTTACCATGTAGGATATGTGCATCATTGTCCTAAAATTCAACGAGCCTTGAATTTTTTTTTCATAATTTACTTTGTTAAATTAGAATTGTATCCACGTGCCCTGCATTCTCCAAAATGTAATCACCAGGAGTTTCTCTCCCCGCGGCCATAGTCCATTTCAACCCGAAAACAAGGGAATTCGTCTATTTGAAAAATTATCTCGAATTCTCGCGGTTTTTATATATACCGAGCCATATACGTCCCGACATAAATTATGTACCAATCGACCACAGTCGGTTTTGATCGTTACATTTATTTGAAATACTCTGCGATACACTTCATATCACTTCCTGCAGCAACTATACTCTTGCATTCAACATGTTTACCTTTATAAAATGGAAAACGGAATAAAAATATATATATTTCGCACTAAATTATATTCCGTACATTACGTGTTGTTTTCAAAATATCTTTTTCGAATGTCCTTCGTATCGTATTTTTCTAGATACACATCTCATAATAAATAAACGCATTATCAGATTCCAAATGTTCAAATCTACCCGTTTGATTGACTGGCAATTTACTACATATTTTATAAGTACCTATATTATAATAATTATTATTTATTAATTTATTTGTTTAAATAGAAAAATATAAACAAGTAGGTACTCTCATTTTCAACTATTTTCAATAGTACTATTATTATTATTATTATTATTGAATCACATATTATAGAGTAATATATAAGAGATATTTTAAATTCAGTCAATCAATGTACCTACTAAATAACCACAATTATTTCTGTGATTTGGTGTTATTGTCGGTTTTTCGGTATAAATTCTATTTTAATTATTATTTTATTTATTTGATTAATTCTGATTTAGAAATCAAATCATATTTTTTAGTTATATACGATAGTATCAATACAAATATTTAGTAAAATACACCCAGTTCTGTTAACCTTGAACTATAATAATGTAAATACTGTAATATAGCGTAGCTTTCATGCTCATTGTGATGAATCTTATTTTTTCGGTTTGGTTAAACCGTTTGTTTTTGTAACATTTTGAAGGAAGAAAAGATGGGTTATAGCTCCTAAGCCTCCCCTGAGTATACCGTTGCATAGCATTTATTTAATGTATTAGTGTGTTTGCTAATGGAAAGTTGGGAGAATGGTCCAAAAAAAAAAAATGTTCAAACTTATTGTTATTCAAGTTAGAAGAACGGTAGAATGTTTGAAACTGTACCAAACTATAATCAGATAAATACTACTAGTTGCAGGATTATTGTAGAATATTAAAATATGTTTATAACAACAATATTTTAGATTAATAAATGAATATATTTATAAAAAAGTATCTCATTGTAGACAATAGATACTGGACAGTAGTTAGTTTAATGTAAAATGAATAAATATTGACTAAAAAACAATAACACTTATTTGATGTTTATATACTATAGTATAATAAATTTAAATATAAATGATAAATATATTTAAACACATAAAGGAATACAATTTCTTGTATTCTTCATCTTTTTTGTTAAATGGTATTTAATAAAAAAATACGATCCAATTAGAATTGTAAAAAATTTTTAATTCTGAGCTCCGCTTGGTTTCCAATACACTATTTTTATAGAATAAGCCATATATGGCGATAATGACTCGTGTTAATAATCGTCTCACTTTTTCGTATTTCCATGATAAATAATGAACATACGATAAATAACTAATTTTTGGATTGCATATTTAAAATATTAATAAAAATTCCGTATTGAAATAATATTCGTATGAGATTAAATCAGCAATAAATTAAAGTCGATAGGAAAAATACACTGGCTCATTATGAAAAGGTTCTAAATCTAATATTTTTCGTAAAATAACTCGAAAAAAGAAGGGCGCGTTTTCGAATCCGAAAATTTTATAATTTTATTTTTTTCCTTTTTCTAAGGAAAATTAAATATCTAATGGATTTTATTTGCATTATAGCACTAGAGAGAGAGAGAGAGTCAAATCGTATGAAGAATATTGTTAGTGTGAAAAAATTCTATTCGATAAAATCGATACATGCGGGAGTATGAAAAAGTTTTATCTAGCTCACGAATTACCAACGAAAAGGTTCTCTCTGCAAAACTTTTTCATAATCATAATTTATTTTTGTTTATATTATATAAATAACGGAAATAGTATGACTAATGATTGACACTGTTTAAGCGAATATTAACGTTTGAACTTAAAAAAATATGCTCTCCCGAAAAATGTCTAAGATGAAACTTATTCATATTATTATCAGTACATTGCGATTTATTCCGCGGAATCCATCACTGTTCGATGGCATCCATTATTGTGAGCGAGGCTTGGAACCTTTATGTTTCCAGCAGTTTCAGTTTCAGTTTTTTTTTTTTTTGAGAGTTAACTTTTTGGATTCCGATTTATAATAAAATAAGATAAAAAAAAAGTTTCCGGTTTCGGTTTCAAATATCAAACGCGCGAAAAATCCATTTCGGTTTCAAGCCCAGGTTAGGTTAACGTTATCGCATTATCACTTATTGTTTCGGTGTTGAGGAGTCACTTGTAGAATCATTCCTACGGGTATATTATTTATTATTGTTTATTGTCTACGCTTTCAGCGAGAACTTGTGAGGCGCCAGGAGTGGTGCCTAACGGCTGGCATCAGGGCGACTGTACGGATTTCGGTTGTCGGGTGTTTTACAAATGCTCCGAAGGTTACGAGCTGATCGGAAAATCGGAACGTCTCTGCCATTCGGACGGGTACTGGGTGCCCAAAGACTTGCCGGTCTGTGTGCGTAAGTACTTCAATACCGAGTTCGGGATCATGATATTATTTTATTATGTCGTTCTCTACCGATCTGTATGACGATTTCCCAACGCGAGTTTTTCCTAAATAGATATTAATTATCGTCACGAAAACGTGAATACACGCGCGCGGTAAGTCGGTTTTACGACATAGATAGAATAAACAATATTTTAAATTACGAAACGAAAATAAAAAAAAACGGTTATTTTATATTCGCGTAATAATAATTGAAGACTCAATTCCACAAAAATATTTACTTTATTTCCATCTTCAGTACACAATAACGACTGTAATTCGTGTCCCTTATATTATGAGCTCCGGGTGGTCTGCATAATAATAGCCATCAACATCGACAGATGTTATATTATACACTTGCCGCTTTAAGTATCTGTTCCGGTTCTAACACGAAACACTCGTAGTTCGTTCTACACAATACTTAATATATATTATTATATTGCTAGTCCAGCGGGTAGTCGATGGTAACGCCTGCTGTACAGTGTTAGGGATGATATTACCCAGTGTGGCCAACCAGTGCTGGGCCGACACGAAATTTACCATTACACCACTGTGCCCATATACAGAGTGATAATAATATGAAGAGAAAAATAACATACGTAATATACTATTGCGTATATCGAAACGAAGTGCCAACGAAGGACACCGATTCAATATGACCGTACCGACAGATAGAAAATCGTTTTAGTCTGTAACGATATAACGTCGTTAAACGTTTTATTTTATTCTATTAACATAGGTATATAGACGCTGTTATCACACTACCTGATAGCACAGAACTAATTGCTGAACACGAGCGTCTAGAGACAGCACATGAGCACATTTCTTATCACTTATTATATCGTAATTTCTTATCAATTGTCAAATGGACAATGAACATAAATAATTAAATAATATAATATGTAAAATAATTGTCACTTGTGTTATTAATATTAATGTAATAAGTTTTATAATAATAATAAAAATAAATATATAAATGTAGAATATAATATGAAATGGTCATTTGTGTTATGTATATTAATGTAGGTAATAAGCTATTTGCCTATTGTTTTCAAATTTTTGAATTTTTTGAATTTTTTCAACGCACATTTTTTGCGTTTATTGTAGGTTTATTTAAACGCTGTTCTTCAGACGAGCGTCTAGAGACAGCAAGAAATCAAATAATTGACGATTTAAAAGAAAAAGATGGGTCTCTTATGTCCACATCGATTCGCAATTTGACCACGCATATGTAAAATTTTGAAAATTCTACATTTATATATTTATTTTTATTATTATTACTAACTTTTTATTATTATTATATAACTTATTACATTAATATTAATTACACTAGTGACAATTATTTTATATATTATATTATTTAATTATTTATGTTCATTGTCCATTTGATAATTGATAAGAAATTACGATATAATAAGTGATAAGAAATTTTCTCATGTACTGTCTCTAGATGCTCGTTTGCTGAACGTTCCGGTCTTCGCGGGAAAAGAAATGACGCGTGATAAGCCGTATTTTGGGGTTTTGTTTTTATCGCGGTCGTTATCAACTATACAGTTTGTCATTATACAAATCGTGTTATTTTTATTTTAATACTGCCGATGGCAATAAAAGTAAAACAAAAAATATATGTAAATTAAAGATCATTCACAAGTTTTTAATTAAATTGCCTAATAAGAAATGAAAAAAATAATAAAATTGTTGCCATTCGGAAAGTCTATTTGTATCTAGTATTTTAATAGATCTATTTTGTTTAGAAATTTTAATGTTTCTTCCAAACATTTTGTCCCGAAATAATAATAAGTCTAATCTTTTGTACTGTTTTTCATCCAGATAACAATATTTAATACTTTTGTGTAATGCCTCTAAAAACACATTAGTATGAATTACTAAATGAGCTTTTGTAAAATTCCCTTTTTTCAGTTTCTGTTGAGTATATGTACCTTTTATACTTCTAAAACACCTGCCAAAATCTGCCGTATAATTGTAATTTTCAAATTCATTCATACCTTCATATAGTTCTGTAAAAAAGTATTTTCATTCTTTTTATGTATTAAAACAATATTTTTTTTTCATCTTGAATATGTATTTTATTGTAAATTCTTACGCCAACTTTTCAAAACATGGCATGTACATAATAACGGATTTTCAACTTCACACAATTCCATAATTTTCCATAAACTTTCCATTTTAATATTTAATATTTTTTCCTGCTCACAAGTCCAAATTACAGGATTGATAAAAATGATAAACTTCATTGATAACAAACAAATACGGCTTATCGCGTTATTTCTTTTCCTGCGAAGATCGGTTCGTCTTGCCGATGGTCCAATATATTTCTTAAATGATAATAAATAATATTTTTTTTTAAATCGCGGTCATACTGATGTTTGCCTTTCATTATGCTACATTTATACACTACTGTGGCCATCTCCCCCCCATCCCCCCGGACGTGCCATATTTCTGTCCACTTTTTACACTTTCCACGTACCTAACCTCCTCATGATGTTTTGGTTTCCTGAAAGGGCCACGCGGTCCACACTCTACAGTATTAACACAATGACACAGACCCAGTCAAATCGAACTATAGACACTGATTTGGCAGCATTGTTATTCCATTCGGTTAGTTCCGTTTATAAGGACAGCTCAGGGGAAACATTCAAAAACGGATGATTTCTTATTTAACAATGTACAGTGGTGATGGGCAAATTCGGTCTTGGTCTTGCAGTCTTGGTCTTGGTCTGGGTCTTGCAAAAATGCAAGACCAAGACTGTACTAGAGCTAGCAAGACCAAGACCAAGATTTTACTATTTCATAGCAAGACTGAAATAAAAATGTATGCAAGACTCTTGCAAGTCTTCCTTTTAAATAAAATCAAAATTAACGAATTAAATACGTTATTTATTACATATTTTTTCTCGGTATACATTATTTATTAATTCCACACCAAATCTACAGATTTCTCGTAATGCAATCATCAATATCCTATTGTATAAATATTTTCGGAAATGATTATCGTTTATCGAATATACGGGTAAACAGATATTCTACTATTTTTTGATAGTTCGGTGTTATCGAAAACAGTCAACTACACAGAAATCTACCTAATTGTTTTTCGTAAACGGAGGGGGGGGGAATTACCCCCATTACTCCCTGTGTCCCCCCTTGTGTACGTATAAATAAATTATTTATTCTTATTTATAACTTTGGTAGAAAAAAAATAAAAAAATCAAGGCTGCAAGAATTTCACAAGACCAAGACTGACTTTTACCGAGTCAACAAGTACAAGACCGAGACCAAGACCAAGACTGCCATGGTCTTGGTCTTGGTCTTGCTTTGTGCATCACTAGTGTACAGACAGACAGTATAGGTTCGTTTTTGAACCCGTGTGCACATCATACAAACGTATTGCTATAGTGTAATATTTAATTTCTTGGACCGCAGGGCGCAGTTTATTTTTAACGACATATAATGTGTACCGAAGTGTTCTCATACATAGTTTATGGGCACACTTACGTTCAGTTACTGTTTGGCGTTGTTTTCGCGTGTGTTGTGGTTTCAGCGGTTGACTGCGGTCCTCCCGAAAGCCTGTATAACGGGAACGCGGTTTTCACGTCCACGTCCTACAATTCGGTAGTATCATACGAATGTAAATACGGGTACCTACTATCTGGTGAGCCAACTAGGAGGTGCGGTGCAGATGGCAAATGGTCAGGCACTACGCCGAAATGTCAAGGTAAATGTAAACGAAAAAAAAAAAAAAACGACTTATCGATAGGTGGGCTTATTAAGGATAACACGAATATTATATTTTACCTTGGATATCAATAATAATAATTTACTGAACAACCAATCGTGATAACAAGTCAGTTGGCCTCCGCCACAGTACGAGTCTCTCTGAATTATAATAATATACATAAGGTTCAGTTATTCAATAGAAATAAAAAAAATAACAATGTATTATTAATTATTTCAATTCACGTTCGAATACCTAGTATTTTTTCGGTCCCTTTACGTACTCTGACAGATCAAACATTATATAGTTTGTCCTATGTCACACGACGTAAAACCACCGAAGCACCCTATTTGATAATGATTATAACGGAGCAAATGAAAACCACGACTAAAATATAAATTATGATAATCGACACACTTTTACGTTTGATTGGCTGAAGTATACATACCTACTAGATAATATACTCGAGAGAGTCTCGTACTCACGCTATTAATTAGTGTTCAGTTGTACAGTAAATAATTATTTTATATTGTTATCAGCCCGCACATTTTCCTGGCTTCAAAAACAAACATTGTGATAATATTTGTATGTGCCTAAATATATATAGGTATTCACCATATCACTAAAAATCCAATTTTCAAAATAAAAATAAAAAGCTGGGCAGTTTATACGAGTTTAAAAGTAAAAAGTTAAATTGATATGTTACATTGTTACCGTTAAAATTTAATAATGAAATAGGTAACTATTGAGTGAATTTTCGCAACAATGTAACATAAATCTAAAGAGGTTTTTTTTATAAAATTAACAGTTACTCAGAAAAATTATTTTATATAGGTAATTATTATTATTTTGACGATTTTGTTATGTTTCTCTTTATAAGGTATATAATAACTAATGCATTATGATTTCTTATCAATACTTCAAATTTATCAACATTTAAGAAATATCTGATTCAATAAATATTTGATGATTATGTAAAAATGGATAGTAAAAATAAAAAGTAAAAAATATTAACTTTTAACTAATAACTTACCAAAAAGTTGTGTTCTTTTAAACAAATTTAAACTTTTTGTTTATTATTATTAATTTACACTTTTTGTCTTACCAAATTAAAAGTAACTTTTAACATAAATAATATTATTATATTTTTAACTAGTTTAATATAAAATAGTTTTTTTAAAAAAAAGTAACTTTCCAGATATGCTGAAATCATCCAAATCATTAAATCAAGAGATCATACAAATTAAAAGTTTTTGAAATTAAAAATCATTCTCCAAAAATACTTAATCAACCTACAATTTTGAAACACTCTGTTATACATTATATAATATTAATAATCCATACTCTATATTATTAATTATGAAATTATAACATTTTATATACTTATATTTCATTATTCATATTTAAATACGCCAATAATTAAAACAAAATTTTAATTTTAATTATAAATCAATAAACTTTTAACATTTTTATAATACAGAATAAAAATCATTTTATTGATATTTGAAAATCAAAATCCTTTTAAAAATCTAGAAAATAAAATTTTTAAGTGTAAAATCATTTTTTTAAACTTGGATTTATAAAATCGATTGATTTGAAGCTATTGTCCAGCTATGCCTAAATATCAATTATTATAATTTTTTTCTAACAAAATTATTTATATATTCTAAAAATAAAAAAGTTTTCATATTTAAGTTTAAATTAAAGTATTAATTAAGTTAATTTCATTCATTAGAAAAAAGTAATTTTTACTTAAATTGACATTACATATGAAATTATGTTTAGTCTCGTTTCCCAAATGTATTTACGGTACTTACAATTTTTTATGTTTACTCTTTTCACTCGTTTAATAATTTTAACGCTATTCCACACATTATATGGCTCACCAAGTGTAATGTCATATCGACTTTTGAAAGGCAAAAGAGCCTAAGCGACATCGCATATATAAAATAGTAATGGTTCACACATTACTGGTTAAACAGTGGCACTGATAATACCATTTTTTATGTAGAAATTTGAATTTTAAATTTAATATACTCATATATATATGATACTCATATAATAATAGGGTCTAATCGATAATTTTTGATGAACAAATGACAGTATTCTCTTGAAAAATGTTATTATCGTTCAATAATGAAAATGTTTATTAACTCCGCTGAAAATCTTGAAAAACGTCGCTTGGTTCATTTCGCCTTCCGACCGTCGACATATTACTTTTACTGATCGAATAAGATATACGATGACCGCCGTTAATAATTTCATCTATGAAATGATTTTATTCTATTTTGAATATGTTGTTCACATAATAATATTGAAGATTTACCGAAAATTTTACGAATTTCGTCAACAAATCCATAGCACAGTGGCAGCATTAATACTACTACATATATTATATCTAATACCTATTGATTTGCATATATATTTTTTTAAGCTTGACGAGGCTCAATCGAATCGTGATTCACGTTGCTTTGGCCTATATACACGCTTTTAGTATTTTTTTAAATTTTTTTTTTCCCTAATATTTAATTAATCCTGAACGGAAAACAATAAAAATGTAACGATAGAGATAGATTGCGGATCTCCGGGAGAGCTTCATAACGGTTGGCTAGAGAACACTGAAAGCGGCACTGGTCTAGGCGCGACGATTATTTACCGATGTCAAGACGGAATGCTTCTTGTAGGGAATTCTTCGACAGTGTGCCTCGTTGACGGAAAGTGGCGCTATCCACCACCGCTGTGCCTAGGTGAGTTGTGCAACAGAGCCGTCATCGGTCTCAGTGTTGCCGCGCTCGTCTGTATGACGGTTGGCGACACCGTATTCGTGTTAAAAACCAAAGACCGTAATTTCGTCCATTGTTACAGCTCCATGCGTCGTGCCGGTTATCCAGCAGGGGCACGTAAACATCACTCGGGCCAACGATTCCACGCTTTACGTACCGAAAACCGGTGGTCCACTACTGGCCAAACACGGCGAAAAACTGTCCGTGACGTGCAACGAAAAGTTTGAACCGTCCCGGTCGGGTGTAAACAACGATCTGGCTACGTGCAACAACGGTACCTGGACTTACATACCGAAATGCGAACCAGGCAAGGCATACCTATAATTTATTACGTAATCGTCGTTTATTAATCCGTTAGAAGAGCACCCCGGTACACACGCAGTAAATTTCCAACGATTCTACAAACGAAATTATTTACTACACAATTTGTGTATAATCATTGATCGATCATAAATCTGTTGTTCTTAAAAAAAAAAAAACTCATAAAAGCTGATTTGAAAAAAATTTTCTTAGAAACAATGAAACTGCAGTGACGGATCTAACGATCATCCCGACGGGGCCCCTAGCTAATTATATTCCAATGGCCCCCTCTAAACCTAGGTATATATTTTCCTCGTATTAAAATGTATTAAAATTATTAGTAGGTATATTATACAATGTATTATTAATATTTCAATTTGCAGTGCAATAGCGAGAAAAATTTTCAATACCAGTATTTTCTTCTTTCTTTTTAACCCGGGGCTTTTTACTAATACTACTTTTGAACTATGGAATATCACTTTAATATTTTATATTATTATAAACCATAATCATCATTATCTTATTCCGTGTAACTATTATAAGTCTGACTGTATTGCTGTGTCATTAGGCATCCCGTTTGACGGGTAGTACGCTTTTGTTTTGTTTTTACCGATAAGAGTTGTTCCCCCCTCTTTCTATTTTTAAGTAAGTATTTTCGTTTACAATTATTCATGCTGAGACTTTACACATTTCATTTTCTGAATTTAATTCAAACTTTTCTGTGTTCATAATATCTACTCCGTTTATTTTCGTGGAACATATTACTTCGAGAGAAATAAAAAGGGGAAAATGTTTATTAATACTATAAAAATACGAAAATTCTGGAGAATGAAATCACCACTATATCGTAGTGAAATTGAAATGGCCAAAAAGTTTTAATAAATTAAAATGTATCAACATCTATACATAGTTTTATGGATACAATTTGTATACTATACAGATTTAAATAATCTATACGGTCAGTGTTTTTATGGAAACACGGTGTTGTTGATCATTAAACTCAGAAGATACAACGAAACTATTAGTATGAAAGTAAAAGTGTAGGAAAATAATATTTCAAAACTAATTAATTTTATATAGTTTTAATACACTAATTTCATGTTCGAAGTTAGAAATATGTAAATAATTTAAATCTACATACTTGAGCTTATTAAAAGAATCGGATTAAATGTTTCAGCTCATTGTAAACGTTTACCACAGATTCCAAAAAACGGAATAGTCCTGGCACCAAGAATGGGTCATGGTGCCAAGGCAAAATTCTCATGTCGAGACGGTTACGAGCTAGTAGGGAACCGGTACACAGAATGCCAGTTCGGAAATTGGTCTGGAGAAACTCCAAAATGCGACGAAGGTAATTTATTGTTGAAATATTTTTAACTAATCATTGCTTACGTTTTGATATATAACTTTGTTTCAGTTTATTGCACTTTCCCTGGTTATATAGAATTCGGTAAAGTTCTCTTAGTGGGAAGCATGGGCGTTTATGATTATAGACCCTATGTACGTAAAATAAAAAACAATAAACAGATTGCATTCGAGTGTGACCGAGAGTACGTAATTGAATCTGGACCGGTAGGCGCAACTTGTATTGGTGGAAAATGGAGTCCAGCATATTTGCCAAAGTAAAATAAGATAATTATTCTGTTAAATAAAAATAAAATTTATTTTACGTTAACCTCGAAAAAATATTTTAATCTTGTTTTTAGGTGCGTACCATCAATACACCCAAAACTCAGGCTCAGTAGATCTATAAAAAATGATACTGACATTGACATGAATGGACTGAGTACAGAAAGACCTAGTGTTTCTCAAATCGACAATTTAATAACATCTATAAAATCTTGGTGGACGAGAAGTAAACGTGCATTATCAGCACAAAATCAACAAGTTATGAAGGCCAAACAGACGTCTAATAAAGATCAAACTGCCAAGAATCCGGGAGCCAATAGAGGTGGATCTAGAGGTCGAGAACCTGGAGATGTGTTGATAAAAGATTATGACATCGAAGATGGTAATTCAACAATAGATGGAGAAAAAACTGTTCCGCATAAAGGTATCAAAGTAAAAGGCAAACATGGAAAACGAAAAGGTACATCAATAGCTAGTTAATCGTATAAATTCTTAGATTTTATAGATACCTAGAAATTGTTACTATTTTTCCAGTTGGTCCTTGCGAACCTTTAAAAAATAATACCAACGTACATATTGAAATTGTGAAAAAAGGAAAGCATGCGAATGTTACCCATTCACATGGAACCGTACTTAAAGTAACGTGTGAACATGGGTACCAACCAACTGTTGCAAATGGAACCTCGAAATGCTGGAGAACTCGATGGAAGCCAGGAAAACCCGATTGCAAACTTAGTAAACTTAAATTTACTAACATATTTCATGTACTATACTATCTATATAATTTCAATGTATTTACAGAACCTTGTTTAGTACCATACTCATCAAATGGTTACTACAGCAAAGTGGAGCCTACGTATTTAAATGTATCTGAAAGCTCAGAGTTTATGGACGGAGAAGTCGTTACTATTACATGTTTTCCTGGGTTTAACTTGAAAGGTTCCTCTAGAATGGAATGCCGGAAGGGTGATTGGGATACTGCTGTTTCCGAATGCACACCTGGTGATTTAATTATGTTACTATATAGTTTAAAAACTTGAAAAAAAATTAAAATTAATTGCGTATTTTTTTTTAGCACCCTGTGAGTTGCCAGCGATTACACATGGACAGTATTTACTCGGGTATAGAGCCGGTCTTACAATAGCTAATGGCTCGTTCGTGACATTCCAATGCGATCCAGAATTCATAAAGACTACCTCAGTTTCTATAGAATGCGTATTGGGTCGTTTAGTTCCTAAAGTTCCTTCTTGTAAAAGAGGTAACTAAAAAATATACGAAATTATGCGACATGATTTTTTTTCGATTGATTTGTGTTTTTAGACGGCGGACTATTCATTACCGGTGGAGACATTTTGAAAAAAAGTGAATTAGGCACCATTGATCTTTTGTCTGGGCTTCGGGGATCGTGCGGACCTCCAGAAACAGTGCACGGGTCAATGGTGTTCAGAAACGGAGAATTGTTGAAAGAAGCGGAAAAGAGGTAGAACCTGTAGAAATTACGTTAGACGTTTATTTTCAATTTATATTATAATTACGTTTCTCTTTAGTTTTCCTGACGGAACCGAAGTGACGTTTAACTGTATCGGAAACATAATCGATGAAAAGGTTACGTGGCGTATACGGTGCGAGGACGGCAACTGGATTGGTAGATCGTTGAATTGCAGTGAGTCGATTTAGTTGGTTATTAAAGCCATAAAGACGTAACTATTAACGGTAAAGTTTTAGCGAAACCCGTGGAAACGATGAATTTCACTATGGATAACACGACTTGCATGTTTCGAAACAACGAACCCAATGTAGTCACGTTCATAGACGACACGATGATCACCAATGAGCTGACAGAGTTTAACGCAGGGACCATTTTGGTAATACACCAATTGAATTGGATTTGAGTTTAAACAGGATTCGGTATTATATACTCATTTTAGGTATCTCGTTGCTCGGATATCGGGAAATACGCGATGGAAGGGTCGAATAGACGGATGTGTTCGAACGGAGAATGGTCTGGACAACGTCCAGTCTGCTTCGGGTTGAATCAGGAAAACGATTACGCACGTACGATCAAATTTATAACCTAACCTAACTTAATCCCATGGTCACGGACACTTTTAAATGCCTCCGGTAGAATAATTACTTATAAATGCTACCATCCAAATAGTGAACACCTGATGTCCGTCAAGTTTATACTGGCACATTGTTCTATAACTATTAACATCAGTATTGAAAAATTGCTAGATTTTTCTGGAGTTTTTTTTTCATTTTTGATAGATTCTCATTACAGTGAAAATCAATGTACATAATATTTTTAAAGCCGGTGCATTTCCACTTTTTCCAAATTACTTCAAATGGGTATCGCAAATTTTACAAGATATGCCTTTTTTAAAAATTTGCTATCTTTTGATTTGTAGAAAATAAGTATAAAAACAAGAAATACGTGTAATTTTATAGTTGAAAAACCACCGACTATACTATTCCGCCATCAGCTCGGACCGATAGCGCAGAGTAATGAAGGACGTCTGGTCGTTTATCCAGGCACAATATTGCACATGGAGTGTTTGTGGATCAAACGGTTTGGCACTCCAAAATGGAACGTCAGTCATTCGTTTCGGTAACCTATTCAAATATTCAATATTATGACGAAAATATTATTTATATTTTATACATTAGTGATAACAATTCAATTTACTATAAATGTTAACTTGATAATTGACCCTCATAAACTATTAAAAAGCCCTAAACTCTTACAACTCTTCTGTCCAATATCTATACATTTATATTTTCATCTAGCAATAAATTAGTTCTGGAAACTTTACGTTCATACTTTTTTCAATCATTAAGCCATTTTAACTTATTCATAAAAGATGCCAATTATGCAAATGTTGTATATTCTGTTTCGGCTGTAGAAAGTATCCTGAAGGCTGGACGACCGACCCAGGTAGAGACCCGGATCTCGAGTACCGGTTGAGTATTTATCACGCTAGCAGAGACGACTCGGGATTGTTCTCTTGCATCACTCCGACCAGACACACGCATTCCGTGGAAATAATCGTAAAAGGTTAATTTTTTTTAAACGATTATTATTTTTTAAGTTATTTGTATGATTGATATTCATGTAATGAACGATTATAAAAATACTACGTACCTACCTACTATATGTTTAAATATAGCTGTGCACTGTCCTTCCATACCGTCAAAACGGAGCCTGATCATCGGTTCGCAAAACACGAAACTAAACTCTCGCGTAAAGTTTTCTTGCGCCCGAGGCAACAACTTGGTTGGCACCCCGGAAATCGTCTGTTTGCCTTCGGGTAACTGGAGTGATCCAATCCCGTCTTGTGAGAGTAAGTACATATGCATCGCAATAACAATATGTTTAAGTGGGTACGTATTATATATTACAAAATTGTCTTAAAACATTTCCAGAAATAATGTTTTAGGAACGATTTTAGACCAGAAAATTAACGTTTAAAATGCGTTATTCATTTAACGCTTTCAATAAAAATCCAAAGTTGTCCATAAAATACGAGATATTATAAGATTTTATTTCATTGTTCTTTTTCACGTCTGTGAATATGTATAATATATACAATACGCAGAATGTAATACTTCTATTATATATGTATATTATAGTCCAATCCCTTCAATAATCTGGCTTCTTTATGAGAGGTAAAACAAAGGCTACCATTTAATTATACTATAAATTCTATGATATTATTTCCTACTGAAATCGTCATTATAGATAAATGATTATTGTGTAATATTCCTACAGTGGAAAATTATTCGTTACATTCTATATGAATAGATTTGTGCTAGCCAGAAGAGTTTTATAGGAAGATTTATTTTCCTTTGGCAATATGAAATTACATCGTGAGCAAAAATTTTAAACATTTAACCAACAGTATAGCCATCGATATATGAAGGAAACTTGTTGATGCCTTCATTTTGATTTATTCAACTTGGAATTTAGTAAATTTAGTATCGAAATTAAAATCTTGCAAAACCTATAGAACAATGTATAAATAATAGACCTTTTAGACACTTTTTATACGCTTTCACTTGTCTGATTTTGTTCGAATTTTTCTAAGTCTTCATTTTAAGTTGCCCGATTTGAGTTCATTAAAACATTACACTCTCCCAAAATATAATTAGAGCAACATACGATTAGGTTACTATTATATTTTCTAGTCTCCATATCAAAATTACAAGTTTTATTACATAAAAACGTGTAAATCGATTTTCGCTACATAATAACTTAACTTAAATTTCGTAATTGGATAATTTAAAAATGGGTTTCCAACAAGTCGCAGAGTACATATTATTAGACAGTTTTCGTTAAGTACTTCGATAGTTGACTTTTAATGCTCGAAGCAAACTACACAACGTCCAACGTTAAATTAATTAAAGTTTGAATAAAGCCTGTTAACAACTTCCAAAAAGTAATTATTGTTGTTGGACGATTTTTGTTAGATTAACAGTTTAATTTTAATGAATAATTTTGGTGTTAAGTTACTTGTAGAATTATTAATATAAAAATAAAAACAAATTATTTTTGTAAAAATTGGGTTTTTAATTTTTATACTTAACGGATTAATCATGGAAACTTTGCATTACATATTATGTAATTAAAAGTTGAATCCAACGGTGCTCCATAGTTCCATTTATTATATATTGGACCACCAATATCCAATGTTACACCAGTGAGTGTATACTCCGGTCACGTTAAGAGTGTACGCCGATTTCGGACGAAAACTCGTCCGTATTGCGCAGGTCGGTATTATACAACGTGATCCCAAATAACACGGTATACAACGAGTTGTAGTGCTAGCGTCCGCCCATATTCTGTACCACAAAGCAAGAGTGCGGACGGCGGCCCTCGGCGTTCTACACCGACAGTTTACGATCGGTATGGCGCGATATGAATCGGTGTCGACCGATGCGCAGCGACGGTGGAATTTTTCCGGTCATTCTCTCCGGGGCCGTAGTATATGTATTTTAATTTGTCTCGCTTGCATGTTTCTTCAGTATGTGAATACTAATTCTACCGTTTTCTATCATACTAAAAACAGTATTCAATATGTCACGTGTATATGAATATTGTAAAACAACAGAAATAACAAACACCATATAAACAGGTACTTTGAATCTTTCACTTGGATCGAGCTTGTTAATCGTTACTTATTGAAAACACATATTTTACTCTATGATAAACTAATGAAATTAATGATATACACATTACTCATAGTTTTAATAATCCAATGACCATCATTACCTGAAAATCAGGTATAATTACTAAAAAACTCGTCTGATATATATATTGGTTGTTTCGACGTTATTATTATCAATTATATTTGTTTTGATAATAAAATCGATAATGGCCGTGCCTTATTCGCGTCATCACTCGAACATAATATAGTGTATACGAATATAGACAACAAATATTGACGCTCTGTATGTCTATGGCGAGGTCGCGGAGTGGAAACTGCTCGACGGGGTACACTCTTAACGTGTCCGGAGTATATATACACTTATATACGTTTATGTTTTTATTGTATATAATGACCGTTTTCACGATCGATATATAATATTATGTAATATATATATTTTTACGGTATTTATTTTCAGTCATAGAATGTGAAAAAATCGATAACCTGACCGACCCGAATTTACGGATAGCCGTGCTCAGCCGTCAAGTCGGCGGCGAGATAATGTTCAGCTGCATGCAGGGGTTTGGACTGAACGGACCCACACACTCCACGTGCTTGCCGACCGGCGAATGGGAACTGCCCTTCCCCACCTGTGCAGGTCTATACACCGATCGGTTAACACGTTAATATACATTAATAGCCGTTACATTTTACGTTATACTCGGAAAATCATCACTGGTTCGGGTGTAGGTCCGAATCCAACCGAATTTCGATCGCCCGTATCCACACATTAGGCTCGGCGACTCCGAATAGCTATTCCAATCCCTCCTCCTGCCCTGCCCCCCCCCAAAAAAAAAAAAAAAAAAAAAAATCCTATCGTCAGTTCGTTTCGAAGATGTTTTTTCGAATTGTTATTTTATTATTATTATTATTATTATTATTATTATTATTATTGTTATTTGTATTTATTTTTTTTTCTGTCTTCGGCCCCGAGTACGTGATCGGTCTGTGTGTGTGTTTTTTTTTTTTGTTTGTAGCGGTCACCTGTCCCTGGCCAGGAGACCCGCCGCACGGTTACGCGGCCGTATCGCAAAACTCGTACAGGCCCGGCGAACACGTGTCCATCAGCTGCGAACCGTACTACGTGCTGGACGGTCAGCCCAAACTCGTTTGTCTGGATAACGGAGAGTGGTCGGCGCCGATGCCAATCTGTAAGTGGGACACGGTCGGTGTAGACGTATATAGCGACTTCGAACGGACGGATCTCCTGGCCAAAATCCCGTCTTCGTACCCATTTCACCACGTGTTTGGAGACGTAGCCAGGGTCCATGATGTTTGACGGGATATCTATGAGTATACCTTGGGACTTTTAAAGGATCCGGTCCTGTCGATACTGTGTGTGTGTGTGTGTGTGTGTGTGTGTGTGTGTGTGTGTGTGTGTGACGGTGCTGAGAGATCCTGGAATCCGCGGAATCCTTTGAAACGATACGATATGAAATCGTTGAAAAGCTAAATCCTAAGGATCACAAGTCCGCCGTCCATTCTTCATCGACGTGTAAACGTTTAGCTCTAGAAATATACGTTGCGAAAATGTTTATAATTTCGGGTATTCGTTCGGGAGAGAATCATTTGGAACTTTCGATTTTGGAACCGGTGGATTCTCGGTAATTCATTCGGCAACGATGCCAATTTATTTATTCCACTTTCGAAATATAAACCATGGAAACAAAACGATTGTGTACGAGAAAGTATACTTTTCCAAAAACTGACCATTTATATAGGTAATATTTCATTCGATTCCGATAACGCGAAATATATCGTTTATCAAAACATCATAATATCATCCAGTGGTTTTTTTTTTTTTTTTTTTATCATCGATTTTGTTTACTTAATAATATTTTATCATAAGAGAAACTTCACGTATCATATTCATGTATTTTTGTATATATTTACTTCATTCTCGGTGTAAAGTCAAAAACTTTTCTTTTACTCCTCTAGTGTCTGTTAGTTATAGTGCTTAAATTTTTCGACATATTGTGACTTCCTGAAACATCGATAGACTTGATGATCCTATGTAACAGATTCTGGTTGTAAAATCTCTGGATATACAAATAGACTTTGTCCATCGATAGATCGGATCAAAGAATTTTTGTTTTCGTGTTAAAGAGTACGACGAAAGATGTTATCTTTGACCTCGATTAATCAAAGACATGAGATCTTATCATGTCCTTTAAAATGTCCAATCATTTATAACCAGCTATAATATTATTATACCTCGAATCTTATATCTAGATACACTTTAATAATATTGCATGTATCAATACTTCATAAAGAAACGGAATATGGTTATTATACAGTCGAGTAAATATTTCGAGGATAGTTTTTGTTTACATTATCATCTAAATCCTAATTATTAAACAATAATCATAAAATTGACAGAAATTAATTGCGTATTTTAATTATTTACTTAGATAATAGTTATCCAATTACATCAGCATCCATTATATTATTCGTATAGAGCAATTGTTTTCATATGCAAGATTCTGTGCACTTACCTGTTATAGTGTTAGTCTAATCTTTCAGATATAATGTTCGCAGTGAGTATACGTTTTTCTAAAAGATAATCAAGAGTTTCCAAATTTTAAACAAATATTATTTAAAATCCCTTAATTTTTTTGAACATTTTCTGAAAGTATCTTGTAGGTATTTGTATCTCAATCTACTTTTATTTTATATCATTACTTACTGTCCAGTGTATCATGTACGACGAGAGTTTTACTTAATACCTTGTCCAATTCCGTAGATCACCATGTGTAATATATAGTGTTTATTCGGTCGTACAGCCATTTCCTTTTAAAAACAAGATAAAATCCAATTCAGAACGATCTATACTACAATTAACATTTATAGTTAAATTATTTTCGATTTATGTAAACTCATTATTTTCCTTTTATACATTTTTTTTTCATCATGCCTGTTACTACGGTTTAAAACCATGATTGTGTCTGCGTATATTACTTAGATGATTATTTATACTTATCTACTTACTCGCCGATCACCTATTAAGTATTTTATTCTATTTGTGGAGGAAGATTGCGATCTATCGGCCGTTTAATTCGTCCATTTCGAAGTCGCTGTATTCGTCCGAAGTATCCTGTATATTTGGGTTTTGGTGTCCGTGGACATTACTCGTTTAGGCCAAAAATCCTTAAACGATTTTGGGAAAATGTTCGTTTTCGCCAAAAACGAATATTTGATTGAATACGCGTTTGTTCCAATCAATCGGTCTATTTCATACACATACATATTATAAACCTTAAGACGAAAGACAACGCCAGATTTCTGAGAGATACTGTGTAGGCCGTATTTAAGACATTTTAAGAAAAATTAAAATCTAACAATTTAAAATTGGTTTTAAAATAGCACTACCACTTCTTATATAATTATGATATTTGTCAAAAAAAAAAAAAAAAAAATCGTTATAAGTGTTCTCAGAATGTAGTTGTAGTTGAGTTGCCTTACGACTACAATATATTATGTCAAAAACAATGGTTTCTAAATCCATCAGACCGACACGACGTTTACTCCGATATTGATTTTCAAGACATTTTTTGTATTCTTTAGAACTTTCTCGAAGTATATGGCACCATAAATATTTTTCATTCTTTAATTTATTATTATAGCATAGTGGTTTAAATATTAAAAATATTATGAATTCCAAATACAAATTAACTAGAATTAATAATGTTTAAAGTGTTTTTGGTATGATACCACAAAAAAATGATAAGAAATTTTTAACGTCTTATACTTTATTATCAAAGTACACATTGCGACGTTCTGAGGAAATATTATAATCTATTAAAGTAAAAAACCGATATTTTTTTTCTGCCCAACGACAAAATATGATATTGCCTATATATAGTACATACTCCTTAATGCACAAGAGTTACGAGAATTCTTAAACAACCAAATTTTTACATAATATTATAATATGAAAAATGATCTGTGCTAAACCGTAATTTTTTTTAATACTAAAAATAGAACCTATATTTTATCTTTACATTATATCATTTGTAAAAGAATAATAAAAAATAATAAAATGAACATTTTTAAATTAATAACTTTTTTAATATTTTGTGTTTTAAAAAATGATGATAGAACACCAATAATTTTGTTAACTATATTGTGTAAAAATTTCTGTTCTAATTGTTTTTAACTACAACTACAGCCTGATAATAGCCTGCTCGGATTTTTTCGGTAAATATTTTTAGGCGATATAAAATCTTTTTCGTTTTATTTATTTTCTTTCGAATAGATGTCATTTTTGACGAAAAATTCTACAATGGGATGGTACAAAAAGTCGAAAAAAAAAAATAGATTTAAAATCATCCAATTAATAACTGGTTTTTCGACAACAATGTATATGTCCGTCTCGAAATTTCTAAAAACTTAAAAAAAAAAAAAAAAAAAAACGGTATTTATCGATATTCGTTCTTGACGGAACGAACAAACGACTGAAGGTAAACCCAAAATCGTTATCGGACAGTAAACGGGGGATTTACGTATCTTTGACCATTTGGCATATTGTCTTTGACAGGTGTTCAAGCTTGTCCGTACCCGGGCACGGTGATCCGGGGCCGGATGTCTACGGTCAAGTTCTACTACGCCATAGGCGACGTGATAACGTTCAGCTGCGACGAGGGCTTGAAGATTAAAGGCGTTTCCATATTGCGGTGTCTTAAACACGGAAAATGGTCCAATTCCATACCGACGTGCGTGTCAAAGGACGACACTCAAAATGTATCGTAGACTCCAGGACTATTATATAACATGTAAACCTTTATCATTGTATTATTATTATTATTATAATTTTTTTTTTTTTTTTTTTTTTTTTCAATGGTCGATCTCCTAAATAACGTTTAGGTTAATAAAATATATACTATAACGTTTCCCATATAAATATATATTGATATATACCTAATAATATTATATAAGAAATCGTTTATCAAACAGATTATCGGCGTGATCGTCCGTGTAAAATTAAGTTATAGGAGAGGGACATACGTTTCTCAAAAAGTAAGTCAAAATTAATGTGTAGAAAGTTCGTTTCCCAGAGAGGGGGTGCAAGTGCCCTGTTTACAAGGCACTCGTGCACGGAAGTGCGTGCAGGTACATATATTCGAAATTTCCTAATTAATTTTATTCATTTGTTATAGCACTATTTTGCTAGAATATTATTTTTGTACCTAAGGGAGCAGAATTTAGAGATCCGCATATTCTAATTTCTTCAATTCGTGGTTATATATTGAAATCTCTCGTTTCATTTCACATCAATTATGTCATTATACTGTTTAATAAAAACTGAAGAAGTCGTTGAACTATAATACAAAATTAATGTAAGGATCAACAGTTTCGGGTTTTTTTTGTTAAAAAAAATTTGGAGAAGTAGACCTAGATCTTTCTGCCTCTCGAGTACAGATTCCATCTCAATAAAATATGTCAGTGGATATTAAATTGTTAATAATTCTAGTTCTTTAACGTTAAATTTAATAAGGGTTCTCATTTGGGTTTTATGTGATTAGAACGAGTTCGTAAATATGTTCTAAACGATTAAAATCAAATGTTAAATTATAACACTATAGGGTCGATTAGAATTCGGGTTTCTTTAAATAATTAAAATTTTAGATTTTGATTCCAGTTATACACGAATAATTGTAGTGTAATAACTGGTTCTTCTGAATTCAGTTCCGACCTCTGATTTCCACCTTAAACGTAAAATCCCAAATTTTTTTCGTAACAAGAATAAAAATGATATATTACAAACGTACCCCAGCCTATACGTTAAATTAACTTGTCAAAGTAAACATTTTGAGAATTCTTTTTAAAATTTAAAATGTATGAAACTACCTCGAGTACTAAATTCAGGAACAAGTGGTAAGGAACCATAAAGATTTTTCGTCTACAGATTCAGTTTTATAAAAAAAAAAAAAAAAAAAAATAATAAACAATAATATTTTAATATTTCGGTTCTAAAAAGTTCGGGTCCTGGTTAGAACAGGTTCTTAAAAAGAGTTTCTTGACGTAATTAAAATTCGATATTTCGGTACTAAAATTGAATTTTAATGACCAATTCAAAGACCCATTCTACTTAATTTGTGTCTAGCCCCCGATCATAATAATACTAGTGTATAGCGTAATAATATTTAACCATTTTGATTGTATATTATAGTTTCTTTCGTATATTATTATTATTATTATTATTATTATGTTATTGTAATAATATTGACAATAATGTGTAAATTTAAACGTTTTCGAAATAATATCGAACAAAACGGTGATACAATATTTAGAAATATGTTATTAAACGTAAAAAATTCTTATAATCGTTATTTAATGAAATTTATTAATAATTTAATAGATCTTCGAAAATGTTTACTCGTATAAATTTATCATAATATATTAATATTGAAAAAAAAAAAAAAACATTCTTATTATGTGTTGTTTAAACGTATTCTTAACATATTTTAATATTATACGTATATAACAATAATATATATATATATATATATATATATAGGTATGTATTATAGTAAGTTAACGTCGTAGTGCCTATCTTTATTTATACATATATTCATTTAATATAATCAATATTGCTATTTAATATATTAGGTTAATATGTAATATATTATATCGTATTATGTATTCCATATAATATATCATAAAAATGCATGTATCGATTACATAAGCAATAACTATTGTTTATTGAAAAAAAAAATAAATAAATAAATAAAAAATACTGTAAAAACTTTCTTCGATCATCATTAATAGGTTCACGAGTCACGGCTACAATTCAGCGGTGACCGACTGCGCAGGTGAAACGGTAGAAATTATACGCGATATAAAAGATCATATTATGAGAAACCGGACAGTTTAACGAAAAACGTTAGTAGGTAAATGCAATGCCGGGCATCGACGAGTTAAGCCTAGTTCACACTATGTTAGTGATTTAGTAGGGTAGCGAGTAATTTAGTAGAGTAGCGTGTGTGAACCGACCAATTTAGTCGAGTAGTTTAGTGAAATAATTTAGTCGAGTAGTTTAGTGAAATAATTTAGTCGACTAAATCCATTTAATTTGATTTTTTCTGATTTAGTAGCAATTCAGTTGAACTAAAGAGGTCGGCTAAACGTGTCTGAACGCATTTTTTTAGCCCAGTGCATTAGTATTGCAACATCTGTTTGTTATCAAATAGGTACCTACTATCAATAAATTCATGTAATAATAATGATACCTAATATTTCCCGCATCAAAATTTTATTACTCGTTTATTTATTGCAATTTATTACTTATTAATAATACATTATAATATAGGTAATTAATATTATTGAGTACATTTATATTTTAAATTATTGAATTATTAATCAATTAATATGTCTCGTTGGAGCGCAGATACCACATACACATTTGTCAACGAGTATATAAAATATGAATGTCTGTGGAATATAAAATCACCACCATATAATATAAAATAAGCAAGCTAAAGAACAGGCTTATAAAGATATGGAACGTATAATGAACATACCTGGATTTGATCAGAAATAATTAATTATTCATATAAATAAAAATCATATTAATTCAATCAATTTATTAATTATGTCCTTGCGTCTTGGTTGGAGTCTATTCATTTTGTAAAACAAAATTAATAAAACACCTCACAAATTGTCAAATGTCACAATCCAGAAACAAAGATTATTTTTTAGAATATTATAATTCTTTCGAAAATTGGAATTGATAATATCACATCACTATCGCACAACTTTTTATCAGATTACCAATGTACTAATTTACTATCAGTAATATCAGTACTATCAGTAATATATACTAACTACTAATGTCCGGACACTTTTAAGCCACTAACTACTAAATACTTATCACTTACTACTTAACTAACTACTAACATAGTGTGAACTAGGCTTTAGGCCCATTTTATCAATCGTCAGTTATGGAGGTTCGAGTCGGTCATTTTCTAAGGAGTATTATATAGGCAATTTATCGTACGTGATAAAATTTTAAATTCAGAATTTAATGCAGTTAGAGGAGCGGTCATTGAAGTTAATAGAGATAATAATAAATTGACAAATACACTCCTTGGGCTTGTATCTATATCCGTCTAGGTTAAATATGAATTGCAAGTGTGTAAATAAGACCGTATACTAAATCGCATTTTGAACACAGAAAGTTGCTTTCGCTGTGACAAAATTGTGAGACTTTGGCTCGTGCGATTTTCATTCTGGAAAAAGCATAAGATTTTTCGACATCTTTTCTAGGATTTAATCTAGGCGTTTTTGATATGAATGTCCGCTTTACATATATATACACGAGTGAAATATGTTTAAAATATGGAAATTTCGTGTAATCATACCGAGGTCGAAAATTCATATTTCGAAAAACGCCTCGATGAAAATCTAGAAAAGTTATCAAAAAATAGTAAAACGATATTTTTTTTTTTTAACCACTTTAAGATAGCATTTAAACGCCGTTTAAAGTTAATCCTCAGTTAACCGTCCTTTCTAGTTATTTTATCTGGACTTTATTTCAATCGACGCGTCTATCGTCATATTGTCCGACTGTTAAACCGAAACAATTTATAACGATAATATTATTACAATAATTATTAAAATCATTCTAGAATAATACGACAGAACGTTGGCAAAGCGGCCGGTAGTCGGTGTGCAAAACATTGAGTCAGTTCTATCTGTCGTATTCGCGGCCGACCGTTAGTGCCGAACTACTGTCGTAGAGTGCGCCATCGAATCGACCAGGTCAAGTAAAACGTAATAATAATATCACGAGAGGGCACGTTTGGACTCGTCTTTATTGGCGTGGACGCCTAATAAGTCTGCGGTAAAATAAATGCGAAGATGTCCTTAACGAGATAATGAAATTATGTCACTTAACGCGTAAATCCGTCGAAAGTAAATCCTTAGAGTTTACAACGTAATTACTGATGATGTTACGAACCAAAGTTTTTGAGGTCGAATCAAACTCGTTCAAAATTTAACGAACTCCTCCAACCAAACCGAATTTACCATTTTTTTTTTTTTTTATTTATTTATTTATTTATTTTTTTTTTTTATTTGAACCCGAACGAACCAAACTATTCGATTTGAATACCGAACGTCAACCAAACTTCATCAAAAAGTTCAAAGCAGGGTTGGGTGGTATCTTCGATACAAGTATCTTAAATACGTATCTTATAGATACAATTGTATCTTGTATCGCGATACTATTTTAGTCCATGTATCGAGTATTTCATAAAATTGTCATCGACGAAACATACTGGGATATACATTAAAAAGATACTTTGAAACATTCATAATAAGGAACTTTTCTTCTTTACCGGAGAATTCTATTTTTTTAATTTTTCTTTTGAGTTTACCAAGCTATGTAGTTTCCGACGCAGAAACGATGGTGTAATCAGAATTTGACGGTTGGACTTAGTTTAGAAGTTAAAGCAATAAATTTGAAATTTTTTTGTATTATCTAAAACGACATTTTCGTATGAAAAGAGTCGTTTTTTTATGTATTTATGTTTAACCTGTTACCTACCCGACGTGGTTTTTCATAGCGAATTGTGGGACATTTTCGGTTGAAGCGAAGCGAAAACGTAGCCCGCTTCCTCTCAGCTATATGTTTCTCTATGACATCTTTTCTTGAAAAAAAAAAAATTTCCAACGGCAACACAGATTTGTGCGCAAATAACTATTATTAGTAATAAAGTCGTGTTATTGTATTTGAACTTCAGAGGATTTCAATCGATTTAAAAATATTAAAAATAACTAATTGATTTAAAAGTTAGTTAATCTAAAAATTTTTTAATCATATTAATAATTCGCAGAAAATAAATAATATAGGTATTTACTGTTTATTTATATTGTATAAAATAATCACACACACACACCTAAACTCTTGCCGAATAAAATTAATTTATCGCCAAAATACCGATATATAATAATTGGGTTTGCCGAGTAGGTACCAGAATATTATCAAAAAATGACAACCATACAAACGTTGAACGAGGCTAAAGGCGGTATTCCACGCTCACCGTGTACCGTGTACCGTGTATAGTCCGTGCATATCATATCATTACAATAGATACCATAGCAACCGTAGTTTATTAACCATTTAAATTAAACACCAACCTAACATTTTTATAAGTTGGACAACCTGTAGGTATAATTAATATACTCCGTTTCCAAAAATTTCAAATGTTTGTTTTTATATAAAATTAAATTTCATGTGTATTGTGCTCACTATATTATATAATAGGATTCTGATATAGATAACAACAATTCTTATCATAATAATTGGACTTTTTGACAACTGATAACATAACCCGATAACCACACGGGGCAAAAGTTGAAAATTGTTCAACTTTGTGTTATCCAAGTTTATATATCGGTAGACACGGTTAACCATAATGGTATACCTATACCACAAGTTACCGAGTGGTTCAACCAATCAGAGAGCTATATTGTATGAACGGCAGATACACGGAGAGCGTGGAATATCGCCTTAATCGATAATATTTTAAATCTTTGTAAACATCGTTCATTATTTATTTGTAGGCAATATTTTTAATGCATCCAATTATAATAATATTATATTGATAAACGATAACAAAATATACCTACCTGTTGATACCCGTATAACTGCGGATTGTGGAGAAAAAATTATTATATATAATAAATAATAAATAATAAATTATATTAAATATACTATTTTCTGGTAGCAAATTACATCTAGTCGGTACTTTATAGAGAAGTCATTTTTCCATCGATTTTCAATTTTTTCGATAAGCGCGTAAGAAAAAATCTATCAAAAAATTTGCATAAAAATCGGTAATATATTGAAGCTGGTGCCATGAATTTTTCGCCACAAACGTATATATGTAAAATATTAAAAGAAAAAAATTTTCGACAATACGATAATAATTATTATTACTGCCCAGTCCTGAGTATAATTATCCCATATCAAAAAATATTTATCATCAAATTTAATTTCCTTTTGAATTTTGTAACCATTTTTAATTTTAATATTATTTTGCATTTGCTTTTTATCAACCTGCATGCAGTCATAACCTTAACTTAACATACGATAATATAGAATATTGTAAATATTTTACTGTAATTTATGATTAAAAAAAAATATTAAATGTCTCGATTTACGTATAAATTTGATGAAATTATGGTTTTGAATGAAGTTATATAATTTTTTATTCCGTTACAGATAAAGAGAAAGAAAATGTTTCTTTATTATAAGGTAAATAAATTATATCAAGTCATTTCTTATATTATTATTATTATTATTATTATCAAAACTCGATAATTTCGGTTTAGATATACAAAACTACTTATTTTTCAATTTTACACAACTTTATTTATATATAGGTATATATAATTATTTTACTGATCAGATATACTGTGTCGCTGATTGTGAATACTAAAACTCCTTATCAAACAATGTCGTTGGAGCACTAGTGTAGTTTTGTATGGAAATAATTTAAAATCTATATAATCAAGGAGAATATCTGCACCCACCTGATGAATGAGAAGACTGGCTCCGCCTATATATATACACAAGTGCTCGAAATGGAAAATGTCACGAAACGGAACACTTGAAAACTGTTTAAAAAACATGAAATACTTTAAGGTGACCGTCACAAGCACGTTTTTAAAAGGACAAATTTTCAATGACAAACTCACATTTCCCATATGTTTATCAACTTATACAAACATATCATAGAAAAACCAAACAAATGATAGATATAACAATATTATTTGGTGCACTGTGGGGCCGTTTTATCATGTATTCGTTTTTAAGATGTTTTTTTTTTACGGTTACTTAAAAAATCGATATTTCATCGACTCTCGAAACACGTTTAAAATGCAAATGCACCTATCGAATAACGTCTATATACGCAGGGCACTAGATAATAATATATTTCTTCGTGATTTATTTATGGTTAGTATGATACTTTCAAAATGATATAAATGAGAAAATAAATGATAGTACCTAATTCATTTTCGGTAATATTTCATAAATGTGTATACGAAATAACAACAATAAAAAATTACACCGATATAGAATAGTTTACCTATAAATTACTTTTAAAATGCATTTTAACATTTTTCCATATTGTTACATTTTCGTAAAACTTTCATAAAACTGTCTATATTAAATAATCCCTTTAAGGGCACGAGTCTTCGGAAATAAGAGGATGTGTGATTTTTTAAAGGTTACATATATACGCATAATGTACTTATATAATTTACCAATTTATAAATACATATAAAAAAATAATTCCGTGTCATCGGTATCACTTTTTATTGTCAATAAAATCGTTTTACAAGAAAAATGTTTTATCAGGCTGTGGTCGTGTCTAATAATAATCGATTGAGAAACCAAATATTTGTACTCAATACAGTAAACACAATTTTATGTGTTCTACCGTATGCGTCGTTATTTTTTTCGATACTAATTCGAATCGATATTAGGACGTCCGTAATTTATTTTTAAAAACTAATAACTTTTTTTTAAAAAGGTCGTATTTTTATAAGAGGACAGAGATAATTTTAGCTATCTACTACTATACTGCGTAAAAATATGGTTTCTCAATTACGACTACAGTGTGAGAAAACATTTTTCTATTGGGATTTTTCTGTAAAATAACACACGTATGTATGGCGCCCTCTATAAGTGATGGATAATATGTGAGTAAGACAGGTTTAACAGTATTTGAACAGAATTGAAAATTTAACTAATCTACAAACTTTTCACTGTTGTTTTAAAAGTAATGTAGTCCATAGAAATTACCAATACTCAAGGTCGGGTTAATTGATCATTTTTATTGGCTCGTTAAAAACACCATCGTCCTTCATACATTAAGTACCAGTGTATTAAAGCATCGCGTAAACTGGATTTCATTTGATAATTAATATTATTTTTATATATTTTGAACGAGACGAAGAATGTTTTAAGATAACATGTTTTTTTTTTTTTTTATGTCTGTATAAAATTTTTCGGGTAGAAGGAGTCGAGCAGGAGTTTTGTAGTAAAGGGCTCTTTTTTTTTTTTGAGAATCGGTTCAGGTCGGTATTTTTAGAGATCATTTTTCGATTTTCCTAGTAATTTTTTTCAAGAGAACGCTATACGTTCTAAGTACAACACGTCTCTCCTATAGTTATCGTCAGTTCAAAATGTAAACCGAATATGACGGATGATAATATTTACTATGGATGAACGTAGAGTATTTTTAGTTAAAATAATTTTTTCAATTTGGAAATTTGACGTTTTTTAATCACAAATTTTAGATGTTTAAATATATACTAATCGAACAAAAATTTTACACTCGGTTTTAGTTTCTAAGTTCACGTGTTTTGTTTAGTGGTAATTATTATTTCTCTTTTATGATATTTTTTGATCAAACTGAGTTTAGAAAGCCACAAATCGTTTTTGAACAAATGTGTCATGGTTACACATATTTTTATAAGATATTACAGATATTTTTTTGATTACTTTTACAATTCATTTTAACATATTTAATTGTTAAATTTTCATTATTCAAAAAACTTTCCCAACCCTTAAAAATGGTTGGTATGTATAGCGTCCTTATAAGGGTAAATAAAAACTACCCTTTTAGACGGAAACATTTTATAAATATAGGGAAAGTAATAAAATAACTAATAAATGAAGTTGTCACTGTACGGTTTATTCATTTATTTGTATGTAGTATAAATTATTATACTTACCAAGTTTTACTCGGAATTCTTCGATTAATCTTTTCTTTCGACTTTAAAATACGAATAATATACTTATCCGCCTGAGGACCGAAAGAACGACAGACCAGCTTCCATCTGTTTCGACGACTTTTTTGACAATGTTTCTACCACTTCTGTAGGTAATTTATATTATACTCTGGCGAAAAAAATATTAGAATATGAATGTGTTATCTGATCTCTATTTTATGATAGTATATCATCAATAAGATAAATTTTACACGAAATAAGTTTTACAAGTCCTCGCTTTTGAAGCTCGTTTTTTGTGTTCTCTCGACGAAACATTTATTTCTGCAGATTATACAAGATCATAGTCAACTTTAACGGTGCCTTATTTTGTCACAGAACCGCTTATGATTATAATATACGGGCTAATTCATGTAACCAAGTTGATTTTAATTATTACGCGGCATTTGTTTTACCGTATCTATGGCCTAACAATTTTTCAATTTTTTTTCTGAATTTTACTATTTTACGTTCAGCGGTTGAATTGGGGAACGGGGTACACGTGTCCGAGATGTTAGACCTCACATTAGACTGCACAGTTCTTCAGAAAGTGCATTTTTAAAATATGTTTTTACTAAACGAAGATATACCTAGCTGAAAGCTGTGATTATTAATATTTGTGAGATATAAAATTATTAAAACAAAAATGTTTGCAATTTGATAAAAATATTTTTAATAAGAGTATAAGTATAATAATAAATTTGGCAAGTTAATATTTTTAAGTCAGGTGGTGTCCAGACATGGACAACGTCCTCCAAATAAAGCCACTGAGGGTACACGAGGGCAGGAATTTCCCATATTTTTAAACGATAATTTATCATACTTCTTCTAATTATTCTAAATAATATATTAAGAACTAGAATAATAATTCTATTTCATTGTAACAATAACTTAATATTTTAATATCATGTACGAGTTGTAGACCTTATTCTCAAAAGTTGACCACGAAATTCGATATTCAATTTTAAAAAGAGTCAATATTGAGGCATCGTAAAGGAAAAGAGAATGATAAAACCAAGTGATATTTGAATATTTTAAGAGCAGTTAAGTATTAAATTGTTAAAAATGAAAGTACCGACATAAAAATTAAAATATACCTAAAGGCAGGGCTTAAAAATATTATTATTCATAGCGTATAAAACGGAAAGTTGTTCCTAAACGTGCGTAATCAATAAACGAAAAACGAAATATTTATATTATCACTAAACAAAACTAATCATTAAACATGATATTATTTTTTTCTCGGTATGTAACATATTGCATAAACTTTTTTCGGTATAGTAGTCGGAGAAGAATCTTTGGTTAAAGACCTTTCCAGTACGAAATTTACTATAGTTATAGTATACTTTAATAAGATCGATTTTATCAAGAGGACGTTTCACGCCCCATTTTAATAGAGGTTCAATGTTGGCAATTTTCATAATATTTTGGGAAAAATTAACAATTAAATAATATTTAAATACGTTTTAAATATATTGGCCTATGTCAGTTTCGTTTTTATTATCCCATAATCGTGATATTTGTTTCAAAAACACATAAAACTGTCTTTCCGCGTCTATACATAAACAGCTCCCTCGATAATTCAATAATTAAAATGAAGATATTTAACTAACTGTTTCGAATTCTTTACTGTTCCTGTTGAAAGATAAATTTTAACAATTACTTTTATGTATAAAAAATGTATAATGTGTAACTCGATGGTTCATGTTATAAAAAAATAATTTTTTTATTTTTAGATTCATGTTATATAATAAATAATAATCCGAAAACTATTAAAATATCCCTCTCCCTTCGAATGTAACTATCTCTGAACTAAGGGATTAACGAAGTCCAACACATTTCTTTTTTTTCTTTTCGTATGCACCGAAACGCTGATATTTCAACTAAGTCCAGAGTCGTACATATTTTTTTCTAATTCAATCACACTAAATATAGGGGAACATTGTTCGTAATGAAACGCTTTCATTTTATCGATAATTCAACCCAATAATTTATTGCATAAACTAAAATTAATAATTGTATATAGGTACCTACAATATAATTTAAATAAATATCTTTAATTTATTTTAATTAAAAAATAAATTATTAATTTATCAACAATATATATAATACAAATAAATAGTTTAAAAACACGTTTATATTATCAAGTAAATCAAAACACTACATTATAAAAATAATATGTTCTCATCTACAATATTCTAAACATTTAATCCTTCAACACAACAATGATTTATTCGTTTTACATTAACATAGAAAATAAATTCAACGAGACATTCTTTTATAAAAATAAGTCATGCGGCGGGAAAATTATTCGTTATTTCAAATGTTTTAATGATTTTTGTTTTTCTTATCATTTCGTTGTGATAATCATATTTTACTACATGTCCGTACATATGGAGTTTTACGGGAAAAGTATTCAATTATTTCTATACGGCCTAACATGCAGCGCAAGTGGTGCGCATAATATTATGATTTTCTCATCGTGATATGATTTCTTATCAATACTCTGCAATATACCAACCAATTTTGTAAACTGACATCTTATCATTAAAATAAAACAACTCGTTACCCACTTATTCCAAGTATAAGTGAACAAAAAAAAAAAAATAGTAATAAAAACAACATTCGATTTTAATTTTTAACTATATTTTAAGTTACCTATGTATTTATTATGAAATCAAAGTTCTAATAATTTAACCCTGTTAATTATTTTTACAAAAATTAGAAAGTATCTTTTAAAACTCAATACTCAAACTAGTTTACACTATAAAACATTTACTTGCTCGGCCTCGTTAATAGCATCTATGTATATTCCAAGGGCTCTTTATAGACTCTTGAATTACGGGTGTGTATGACGTCCTTAAAGTTAAACACAAATATTATATTGATAACGATGTATAAGACATAATTCAAACTTATATTGCATAGTGTATCTGTACTTTAGATATTTTTAATTATTATCTCAAAAGTAAACCACCGAAATGTAATATATATTTATGGTGCTCATAGATAATATAAATAAACACGATTTAAAACATCAATAATCCAACGCATAACTATAGACTATATCGGCAGAGCAGATCGATAAAATATAATAACCGTATTGTTTTATATTTTCGAACTTTTATTTTCAATAACAAAATACTACATTAATATTAATATACGTGTACATATTATATATATATATATATTAGGGGTCGGAACAGAATTAAGAAGAAAACTGGTCTTGGAACTACAATTACTGAGACTGGGATGACTGAAACCGGAAAGTTTAAATATTTAAAAAAAAAAAAAACAACTTATAATGAAACCGGAACCTTTAATGTTATAATTTAACCTTTGCCCATAGTTAATATGTTTAGTGTCGAATCGAGAAGAACCGGTTTTTATGCGGGTTGTGACAATCAAATGAAATTACCGGAAATGGAATCTAAAATTTCAATTATCCACCCTTTAATGTTGCAATATTTAACCCGTGATTAATATACGTATTTATAGTGTAGAAGTTTATGTTAGTTAACTTTTTAGTTAGACTTTTAGCTAAATTTTCTAGTTAGTTAACTAGTTAATGCCTAGTTAATGTTTAGTGTAAAAGCAGATCCTACTTAAGAACTTATATTTTAACGGGAACCGACCCGAACTGAAACTCTTATTATGGCCAGGGTTAGGGTCGAATCGAGAAGAACCGGTTTTTATGCGGGTTGTGACAATCAAATGAAATTACCGGAAACGGAATCTAAAATTTCAATTATCCACCCTTTAATGTTGCAATATTTAACCCGTGATTAATATTCATAACACGATATTCAAACAAATTCGGAAAGCGCTGCACTCTGCAGTGAGCGTGCTAAACTTCCAGATTTCTAAACGTATTTTAGACAATAAACTAGGATTACATAAATAATTTGTTTAACGTGTTGCCGTTATACTTATGTATAGAAACCTAAAACCAATAAAACGAATACAAATCGTAAATATTGATGTAGTAGTGTTCACGGCGACGATTCGTAAGGACGCAGACAGGCGGACGTTACGAAAAACACACTTTTCGGGCGTGCTAGATTTCTCGTTTTCTATTTCCCCAATAACTATATGTGAATAACAAAATGCAAAAATAACCGATACGTACTAGTAACTATATATGTATAACGTATCGATAGGGACACAACCGAGGAAACTTGTGTTTAGAACCAAAAATCCATTCTAACCGGAACCCGTACTAGAAACGGAACCCAAACCTATTTAAATATTTTATTCTTATAAGACCGAAATACCAGAAGGAACTGAGAAAATCTCAAGGTTACAAGTACCTAAACAGTTTAATATAATGTTGATAATGGATCAGGAGATACGATGAACATGAAATACCCTTTTGTTTTTGTTGTCTGGTCGAAACAATTCCAATACTAATCAAACATCATTTACATATCGTTTAAAAGTAAAATTAGTAGATAATTGATGTATTTAGTTATTTTAATCATATACAATTAATAAAATATTGTTATTGAATAATAATTTTAAAACGATGTTGAAGTTTTTACTATTTTTATTTATTTTTTTTTTAATGTCCTAGGATTATAATAGTATATGGAATAGGGTTAATATCCATTTTTTAATTTTGTTTTTTGACCAAAATATTTATTTTTTATAGTTAATAAAATGAAATAAATCAATTAGGTACTATTTAATTTTACTCTGAAATGATATAAATTATATTTGATTTGAATTACAATTATATAAGTACTAATTACCTTCGAACAACAAAAACCAAAGGGTCTACTCAAAGGCTACTCTACCCCTAAGAGTTTCCGTTAGTGTAAATATCGAAAAAAAATGTTTTATATCGTATGATAACTGTACAATGATAATATTAATAATATGATGGATAAACTAATATAAACTACGCATTTATTTTCAATTACAGTTAACAGATAATGACACATAATATTTCACGAAATAAACTACTATTCCATATTAAGTGCCTATTCCACATAGTTATCACATCTCCCGTTATAATAATATTATTTAAACACACTTCGATTTGAACTATGCAAAATATATAGCAGTGTAATTTATTTAATTTCACATAAGTAATATAATATAATCGTCAACTTAAACAAATCAATATTATATATCATGTAATATTATAATACATACATTTAACGAACGGGTCTTGTGCCTTATTATCATATAATATAATATTATTACATACATTAACCAAAATAATATTATATTATATAACACTAAAAAAAAAATTTTTCTAAGCATACACATTACACGTTAATATCTAAAGAATATTATGGATAAACAAAAAATGAATTTTTCCTAAAACTCATGATTATAATAATAGATAATAATAATGATGATAATAATAATAATAATAATAATAATAATAATGATAGTAATAATGATAATAATAATAATAATAATAATAATAATAATAATAATAATAATAATAATAATAATAATAATAATAATAATAATAATAATGATAATAATAATACCTCCGTACACGCGATCGCGTCCTGGACCGCCACCACGCCTAATGTCCCGTCCTCCCGCGGTCACGGTTCGGGCGGCATTACCGCAACCACGGTACGACGGATAACACGTCGTGTCGACGGGGTTTCGCGGTCGACCGGGCGCCCGTGTCGGCGTTCGTTCCGGCGGCTTAGACGTACAATTACGATAATATAAAGTCGGGTTTTATATTGTACCCGCCATCATGTGACGGTACGTCATTATATCTCATCACTCTCCCCGTCCAATGCTCGCTGCACATTTCTCGTCCGTCTCTTGGATTTTACATATATATATATGTTTTTTTTTTTTTTAATAGGAGGACGGATCGACGTGGTCGACCCAACCACGGATAATTTTGTTTGCGATATTACGTTAAAATTTGATTTCTTAATTATCGCGACTATAATAGGCCCGAAAACGATTATACTTCTAGCGAAACCGTTTTTTTTTTCATGGCAAAATAACTCACGTCCTCTTAACACCTGCAGTAACGTGTATATGGGTAAACTTTAAGATTTTGGTTCGAAAAGTTAAACTCGCCTTATACAATGTGCCTATAACAAGCGTTTGAAATACGAATCTAAAATTTTTGAAAAATGCAATACTTAATTGCGCGCATATTTTCATTATGCTTTTTGCTCATTCAATTGCTCGCCGTTCCAACCTCCAGCGTGGTTTGATGGATGGATGGCTAGTGCGTCCCCGATAGCCACCCCGGAGGGATATTCGACCACCGTTGTTACCCCACACACCCGCTTGGTTACCACTCTCGTCCTGCAGGACAACAGCCCTTCCGAGTGCCGGGGGCACGTTTGTGTTCTGCACGGACCTCGCCGGAGTAGCTTTTCACACATCGCCTTATAGGATGTCGACGCTGCACGCCACAACGTCCACCAGTCCCTGGTCTCTGCACCAGCGTAGTACAGGCGGGTCCTTTATGGTAACCGCATGCCCTATTGATATTTATTACGATCGGTATGCACACGAGGATATACCTACACGAAACGGGTCATTCGATCGTCGATGAAAACTCATACCATAACCATGTTCTTCGTATAATAATAGCAGTAGGTAAAAAAATAAATTGTAAATAAATTTTCATCCCAATACGCATATATATATATATATCGTTTAAATTGAATAATGATTTTCAAACGTATGGGTATGGGTAAAAGTTCGTTTTTCCGTACGAGTTACTAAAATGATCGGCGAACATTGATTTTCCAGATAAAAAATTGCCTAAAAAAATTATAGTACAACGTTTTAGTTTAGTTTTTTCTTTCTGTCCGGAACACTATAACCGAACAGCTGTAGTGATGAAAAGGCATGGGGAACCGTGATATCCTTACGATACGTACCGTCTCGAGTATCCCTATAAAAAAAAAGCTAATATCTACATTGTCCAATAGGATAAAAATCCACACAGGTTTCAAAACGCCATAAAATTGTTCAACGCAGTGATTCAACGTCTGTATTTTCGAAAAGGTCCGTTTTGAAGCGGATGGAAATTTTAAAAAAGTCCACCACACACAGATGATAGAAGTTGGTGTATGGCCCATAATAAATTTTACATATAAAAACAAGAGTTCTTATTATATTTTAGAATTTTTTTTTTTATACTCTCTAAAATAATTATATATATATATATATATATATTGAATATTCATTATGAAACGACAACAAATTAGATCACCGTGTTATTTAGTTTAGTCGTGCGCAGCCCTCTACTAGTCGTATTTTTTAATATTAATTTTTCAATCCCACGGTATACTCCCAGCATATTTAAGGAACCATAGCTTTTTCGAAGATTAAGGCTTAAGAAAATCATTAATTTTAAGCAAATTTCTAAAATATAACCTCGAAAAAAGAGTAAATAACAAAGATAAAGTATTTTTTCAAGAATTTTATCGAGGGTGAAAATAAGTTTGTAACTTGGTTTTTAGTCCAGGCATTTGCGGGAAAGAAATCGGAAAGTTTTTTTTAATATGGCAGAAAGAGTCCTCTTTAGGTTCTGGTTAACCAAAAATATCACCATTCTTCCGAGGATAAAAATTTTCAGTCATCTTTGATTTTATGTGCCATTTTTTAGGGTTTTCCAAATATCATCAAAACTATTAATTTTACGGCTAAAATTTGGTGAATAAAAAATATATATTCCATTTAATGTTCAATATGTACCTATAGTCTTGCACTTTTTTTCTCTAGACTTAACAGTTAACACCGGACATGCATATTTGTGCAGTTTAATTTATGTTTTTTCATAATTGTATATACCTACACATATGCATTTATTTGCCGGTAAAGATTATTTAAAATAGCCGTAACTCAAAATGCATGTTTTTTGTCATCGGAAACCATGAAAAGGTATAATTTTTAAAATATTTATTGACAATATATATATCAATAGCTAGAGATATACAACAGTTCCTGTATACGTTAGAGAACTTTTTCTATTATACAAATATGGTTGCAATTCAAAATCAACAAAAAGTGAGATACGATCTATTCCGTAATGGGCGTCGAATTATATTTTATTTTATTTTTAACAAATTTTTTTACTTTAAAAAAAATGTATAGGTATGTTTTGTTCAAATGAATTTTATATCGTGTTTAAATTCAATTTTAAAAGTATTTTACCCATCCTTGATTATTGGCAATATGTAAAATATATACAAAATAAAACATACCGTCATCGTGTTTTCGAGATCAATGTGGTTATGTTCGTTTGTCTTATCAATAACAACCAAATATGCCTAGTAACCATTTATTCCATTTGATCGGTTATAAATTACTTTTAAAACTCATTGTTTATATAATTCATTTACATATTATCATGTGCAAATGTAGTACACGGGAGATCGCGAGATCCGAGAGAGGCGACGTTACAGGGGAAGTGAACTGGGATGGATTATCCGTCCGTGTTGATAATATTTAATGAAATATTTTGTTAAATTACTTACAACTTATTTATTTCAATTAACTATAAAAATGCCAAAATATATATAATAAATAACTTCCAACTAGGAAACTAGAGGTTTTAATAACAATTTGAATCAAATTTTTTTTAGTAAAATGTTGTTATCCTATGAATTATAATTACTTCAATATTTGATACCTATTTAATGTTTTTTTTTCTTTTTTTAATTTCATACATGTATTATTTCAAGTTTAGAAAAATATTAAGTAATAAATTTTTATTTTGAACAACTCAAATTTTGTTGATTAAAATTTTGGTTGCAATGATTTTGGGGATGGAAAATTTCAATTGCATGCCAGTTGACTATAAAATTTACCGAGTAACATTCAATATCTATTTGACATCCTTACACTAATTTTTATTACTGTATTTTTTCGCTACCTACTTGTATTCTTCACGTTAATAGTTGGTGTTGCATATTTATTTATTTTTATAAAGTTATGATCATCGCCTGGCTTATACAATGTTATTTTATTTGTTTGCATTTAAAATGAAATAAACGAACCAGAGTAAAAAAAAAATAAAAAAATACCCGATACGCTCGGACGGCCTGCCGGGAAACGTCAAGAGATTTAAACCTTTTAGATAGACGAACCCGTGTAGTAACCCGTGTGATTGTTTTGCCGATTCCGTGATACGACCGACCGGTTCGCCGGTTAACAGTGATAAGACGGGCGCGGTGGCCGGTAACATCCATCGCGATAACATCCGTATGTTATGCGCGCGCACGGGACCAACTCGATTCGGCGGGGGAGGGGGAGGGGGTGCGCACACATATATATATATATATATATATATACGTATACACCGACTTCTGGATGTGTGCACGGGGAAAGAGACCCGTGTCAGCAGTCGATGATCATACGGATAAGATGAAATTTATATTAAATTCAATCTTTACGGTAGGTAAGCTATTATTTATTTTTTATTTTTTTTATTTTTTTTTTCGTATTATATATATATAATATAAAATATGGGTACGCGTATTGCCGAATGCGCGGCCCTTCTTCCATTATATTATATATATAATATAATATAATAATATATACCTAACCCGACATGTACGCAGTCGGATAAAAACCGTATTATTGCAATATTATTATTATTATTATTATTATTATTATTATAGATCTGTGTGGCCCTGTGGGTCCGGATAAATTATGTGCGCGGGCTATATTATATTATATACGCGCGTAGTATATTAACAACAATGGCCTTTATGAACGCGCGTGTCGCATAACGTATACATATATATACATATACATATATATATATATATATATATATATATATATAAACGATTTCGAGCGCGCGCGCCTTATCGAAAAACGGCTATATTGTATTATTATTTTTCGAAAAAACTTCGCCACCTTTCGCCGAGAAATATGGAATAAAAACGGTGGAAAAAAAAAAAAAGAGATATCTCACATAATACTACAATATTATATTATATACTGTATCACACGCGTGTGTATATATATATATGGTATAGGTTATAACGGTATATCGTGTACACGCGGACGGGATATAAAAATAATAATAATGATAATAGAAAAACGTTAAAAAAATATATATATATATATTTGTGTGAGCGAAATAAAAAAAAAAAACGGCCGCGGATCGTTCGGAGCACCCGTCACACGCGTCGCGTAGTGTTTCGTCGGGGCGTTCGGATGCCACGCGCCAGTGGGAAATTATTATCGTCGGCCAACGACAGCTGAACTTGTCGCGTCCGATATTTCGCCCGGTCGTACGGGGTGGATTTTCATTTGGCGGCCCGGTTTTTCCGTAAATATTCGAAACGGAGAAAAACAAAAAACAGCGTATAACCGCTATAGGTATAAGCGTGATATTATTATATTATACCTAATGCGTTATATAGGTGTAGAAATTGACCTGTAAATTGATTTCGGAGACGGTATAAACGA
>JAIPRL010002778.1:0-54649 GCA_025469235.1 Pemphigus obesinymphae | reverse complement strand
GTGTGATAAAAGAATCCCTATTAGGTTAAAAGGTAAATTTTATAAGGCAGTGGTGAGACCTGCAATGATGTATGGAACGGAATGTTGGGCAGTAGGTAGAAAGATAGAACAGAGAATGAGTGTAGCTCAGATGAGAATGTTAAGGTGGATGAGTGGGGTTACTATAGAGGATAAAATAAGGAATGAGTATATCAGAGGTAGTATAGGGGTAGCTTGGATAGTAGACAAAATGAGAGAGAATAGATTAAGATGGCTCGGGCATGTATTAAGGAGAGATGCGACTGAGGCAGTAAGATTAGTAAGGGAAATGCATGTTGTTGGGAAAAGGGGGAGGGGAAGACCAAAAAAGAGATGGGGGGATGTAATAGCGAGTGATATGAGGAAGGTGGAGTATGTGAAGAAGATGTGGGAGATAGAGTAAGTGGAAGTGTAGGACCAGGGTGGCCGACCCCAAATAGTTGGGAGAGAAGACGAAGGAGAAGAAGAAGACTTAATATAATATTAACAATATAATACCGATCTAATAATATTTTTAGCCTTGAAAATTATTTTATTACGATACAGTATTATCGAAATAGTAGATGATTGTTAACTGGTAATAAATTCAATTTGTAATTTTTAACCGTTTTTTATCCTCTGGTATGCAAATAAATGCTATACTCAAAACCATTTCTCATTCCTGAAAGTGGTTTATATACTCAATACAGTACACCTGTGATGTGTACCCATATTAATATCTTATAATTATTTTACTATAAATAATATTGGACTATTTGAATATAAAATAAATCAAATAGAAGATACGTATAAATGATTAAGCTCATTATAATATAGATTTAATTAACGTTCCTATATCGTCTGCATAAAACTATAGGTAAAAATTTAATCGATATTATGCATAATATTTTAATTAACTTTTACCCGAAAATGCAATGACGTAAATGGCCTTAGAGATATATTATACGCCATGTTATATAATATTTGTATTTTAAACAAATTTATGCGTTCAACAACCTTATGTGTTACCGGAATATATATATCAGCAGCGCGTTCAAAACGCATACTTGAATGGCCGCCATTGCGGTGAATTTGCATATATATTTATAAAACGCATCACGAAGAGAGTAATTCACGATATAATAGAACTGAACATTTAATATAAATGTATAAAACATATTATTTTCTGAATATCGTCAGCTATATTATGGTATATAAAAAATTGATTCTGCACAATAATGTTATATTGGTGTGAGAGATATAGGTAATTTGGAACTCAAATTGTGTATAATAAAGTAGGGTAGGTATAGTATAGTATAACTGGTATATTTAGTACCTTACTAGTAAATATTTTAAGTAAATGGCCAATTTTTTTTCAAAATTGTAAATATCAGAAATCCGAAAATTAATGAATGTTGTTATTTATAAATAAGCTAGATATACGCGTAGATTTTAACAATTTTTTTGTGTTACCGTAAGGATTTATTAATGGTGACTAAAATTATGAATAATATTAAATAGGTATATTAAAAAAATATTAGTATATAGTTAATATATATTTACAATAGTAATTAGAAATGAACTAAAAAAATTATAATAGTTTTACTGCGTGTTCAGGTTTATACTGATTTTATTCTTGTACTATGTACATGGACGGATTTTTCATAGTTTTGCTAATGCCTGTCAGGAATATTAAAAATATCTATAAAAAATTTAGCATCAATCGATTGAATTGTACGGATTCCCAATACCATCAAACAAACTTTAGGAATTATATTTAATATATGTATATCTATGTATATAGACGAGTATATACTAGCCAGGATATCCGTCTCCGACAGCTGGTATTTAAATAAATTAAATTTGAAAAAAATAATCATAATAACTCTGTGTCCATTTTTAACACTTTCATATATGTTATGACAATTAATATATTCTATTGTTCTTATTACAAATATTAATGGGGAGTTTAAGATTATTTAAATATTGTGCTTCCACAAAGTGATATTTTTGATAACTAAAAGTAGTCTACTTTGGACGGTTTTAGGACCATCGCCATCACTATCACTCCACCTAGGACCACTTGGATAGTTCTGGGCTTTTTTTTTTTACACCCATATAGACGTCTCGTATTTTATATCTTTTGTTTTTATAATCTCAGTGTTTGTATTTTTTTTAATGTTTTTACGTTTTTCTTTCGCTTACTACAGCTCACGTTGTATTTTTCTACTCTATTCACATCAAAATGTTTACATATTATGTACCGTTTGTGCAGCTACATTTACGCGTGCAAATTCTTTAACTGGCCGTGTCAAAATGTGGTGTAAAACTCGGATGTAATATCTGTCTTAATTCGTTTATCCGCAAGCATAAACTCGATCAACATACAAAAAAACGCCCATCGGGGGCTCTGTCATGCACATACCTGCGAGCAACAACGGTGGCCAATATATATATATATATATATATATATGGCACGGAGCTATATAGGAAACGACCAATTGATAGAAGTCATATATGATTTCGAAAATCGAGATAAGAAAAATTATTATTCGAACATTGATAAAATACGTATTAAGTAGGCACTTGCTAAACTGTATAGGTAACAGCGCTATACATTATTTTTTCACTAGGTTTGAGTATTTTACGCAGTCATTAATTATAATAATTCCCAAATATTAAATTATTTTTCTAAACTTATTTCTATTTATTCATTTTCAATAAATTACGTTCATTTTATTATGTATACTTTAATATATTAATGATAGGTATATATTTTTTTCTCTTAACATTACGTTAATCTTATTATACGTTTTAATATTCAATGTATTCGAATCCCCGATGGGGCCGGGGAACCTATCGCCGTGTTCTTTTAATCTCTCAATAATTAAAAAATTTCAAAATATTTTATGTTATAAATGCGTATTATAACTTCACGTATTTATTACTTACGGATAGGTTCTGGTTACATTACTGATGTCGGTGTAATTTTTTTCGATGGGTATATATTTCATTAGACTCAATTATTCTCAACTATTCAATTATTTGCTGGATAGATACTTACATAATAGACATCTATAGATGCCTGTCATTGCACAGAGATAAAAGAACTATCACAAATAAAATATCTAGGATTAGTTTATGATGATAAATTAAACGGGAAATTTAATATTGAACATATAAATATCATAGAAAGGACGTGTTTTAATATATTTAAAATACTTGGGCAATTATTGGATATAAAAATATTAAGGTTAATATATTTTTCATTGGTAAACTCTATTATCTCATATGGTTTTAGTGTTTGGGGTGGGATTTTTAAAACTCATATTTCGTTATTATACGTCACTATAAATTCTTTAATAAAATACATACTAAAAAAGCCATATCTCACTCCAACTATCGAAATTTATAAACTGTTAAATGTAAATCATTTATCAATACTATATATAGCAACCATTTACTTCTATTATTCTATAAACATAAACATCTTATAAATAAACTTAATCTTAATTTTAATGTTAGATTTAAGGGAAAAAACAATATAAACCTCCATGAATATAATAAGTTATTTGGATTAATGTCACCCTTAAACATAGGAATAAATCTATTAAGAGATTAAAATATTGATCTTGACTCTTTTCCTTCTGTTAGTAATTTTAAGTTGCACATTAAGAAATGTAATTAATATTTTTGTATAATGTTTAATTAATACATATTTATTGTGTGTAATGGTATTTATTTATAGATTTAATTTTGAATTTAATTATTATCATTTAAATAATATATAATTATAATATAATATCATCAAGACTTACCCAACCTAAAACAAGTTTTCTTAGAGGTTGGGTCAGAAAGCATACCTACTTGTAATTATTATTAAGCATGTTATTTATAATTTCTGAAATAAAGATCATATTATTATTACATAAAATAGGTACCTACTAAATGAAAAAAAATCCAAAACTGCAAGTATCAAGTCATAATAATTTGTTTATGTTTACCTAACATTCCTAGATTTGTAGAGAGTAGTTCATCGCATAACCGTAAAATCGTATGGTATTAGGCTAAAAATGTTTCAAATTTTAATAGCTACATGTAATTTGTTCACTTAATTCAGACCCCGCTTATAGAAAAATTACACCAACATGTGAACAAACACACTATTAAATTTAAAATGAAAATTGGGTCTACATACGCGAAACTATTGACCTCGAACTCTTCAGATTTAATTTAATTTAATTTAAATTTCACGTTTTTACCATTATTATATACTTTTTCGGCAGTTTTTCCTTTACTTGATAAAAAAAATATCAAAAAAATCGAAAGTAATTTCTTCTAAAGTATTTATCAACTTGATGCAATTCGATACCAAAAAATGGGTAAGAACTCCTGCAACTAGAACTATTGGTATAAATACGTGGTTGAGGAAAGAAGTAGATAAAATACATAGTTTAGAAAACTCCTTAGAAATAATCCTAGTCTACCCGTGTTTTTACGTATATCAGTATGTGGTATCAGTACACTTTCCCGACATTCGATTGCCCGACAATACATTTGCCGTGATCATTAGCCCGACAATATATTTGTGTGACAATATCAAGTTTTATTATAAATAAATCTGTGTCAAAAATAATTCAAAAATTCAATAAATTAGTAAAATAAATTAATAAAAATAATAAGTCCAATAAACATTTGCGTCATAAATTAATGTTTTAGACGGTTATACAATTTATCTCAAAAATTAATAGTAATAAAAAAGAATGAATAAAACATTACACTACTTACAATTTAATATTATGATCGATTCCACTTAGAAATGATAAATTTGAACAATTTTCGTCTGATTTTGGTATTTTTGAATTATTGTACATTAATATTAGGTATTAATAAAAATAATAATAATAATACTTTTCGGGAAAATGTAATGTCGGGCGAATGGTGTCGGGCAAACATATCAGACCATCAGTATTATGTATATCTAGTTGTGATATTTGAATAAATATAAGGATTTGGTGGGTTTTAGGTTTTAGTACATTTTGGGTTTGTAACAGATTCTTAACCCCACCCCACCAATCATGCTTAATTGAATATAAATTAATTGTATTAATTGAATATAAGACAGGAATGAGTCAGTTACATGAGTTACTCTTCTTAATTCTTTTAAGCTTGCTTTTCCGCTTATTGACCGTTTTAGTAATCGTTTTTTTTTCGATATTTAGGGAAAAATACGTTTGTAAATTTTTTTAATCACATATAGAAAGAACCTTAACTACGTGCCTGAATTGGGTGTGTATTCACTAATTTATTTATGACTAAGTTACTGCGCTATCTAGCTATATAAAACCCATGAACGGTAAGTGCGACCGACTGATTCACAGAGTAGGTTTCCAGGCTACACAATAGTTTTTATAATATTTCATAGTAAATTTATTTGAAATCATCGGAACACCGTAGTAATTTTCATAATTTTAATTATATTTTTATTGATGTGTGGTTCTGACGCTGTATGAAAATTAAAATACTTGGACAAACTTTAGAATATTTCTATCTGGCAATAATAGTTATATAAAAACTCGAAAACGTATAGTCCAACTGACTTCACATCGTACATATATATGTGTAGAGTAGTTATATATATTTATATACTATATTTATAACACCCATTATATTTCACGGTAAATGTACTCGTATATATTTCAAATTATCGGACTTCCTTGATATTTTTCACAATTTTTATTGAATTTATATCAATGTGTATTTGTACCATTGTGTTACAACAGGTTCGAGTTTTTATAAAAATCAAAGAATAGTAAGTTTAATCAATTTTCGGATTACTTGTACTTTGTTACACTATTCATCGTGTATGCTTGGTATTTCTATTCCTTACGACCAAATAAAAATACTTCCAAAATTAAATATAAAATTTCATATATATTTGCATGCGATACTTACACTTGCACTGCGATCTTATTCATAACAAAATATTTATAGTACCAATAGATGGATATACTCGTAATATTACGATGAAAATTAAATTATATTGTACTTACACTGCAAAGGACTCGATGATGATGATGATGAACGGTAGCATAACCGATTTATAAGTTTATAACCAAACGTTAAATGGCTTATATATACTTCGATAGTGTTTATTAAGTTAGATCCAAAGTTATGATTCGGAAGTTTGAAGAGTATATATTGTATCAGTCGACGATTGAACATTTAATTTATATTATTGTGCATTTTTATACAATTATAGATGTATAAGTAATAAATCAATCAAGTAAAATCTTATTAAAATACAATTTTATTATAATAATAACAAAAAATAATAATGGTTATGAAACCGTTATGCTAAAATAATTTTTTTAAATTCCCCCACTCCCAAATATTTTTCATTAATAATAATATTCCTAATTACAATATTTCAATAAAAATGAAAAATTTTACAAATAAATATCCAATAGGTATCTACGTTTTTAATAATATAAAAAGAAAACATGTGTTAAAATTTAAAATATATATATATATATTATTTTATTCGACAAGTATTACATCACACTTTGTCATAGGTCAATTTAAGAAATTGGGTTATATAAAAATGATTAAGGAAAATTCATCTTTGTTGGGAATCATATATAATATAGTATACCTACTTCATATAATATAAATATATATGCAATTTTTTTTAATTATATTGATTATTGACATCGGTTTAAAAAACCCAATATTTACTTATACGTTTTCAGTTACAGCGCCGATATTTAATCTTTTTTTATATAGTGATTTACATCCAATGTTGGTTTGATTATGTAATCATAAAATCAAGATTATACAATTTTATGATATATGTAGTCATGTTTATAGCTAATATAATCTTACTATATTACATTTATTATTGATATATCATGTAAATACATATTATGTTACAAAATTAAACTGAATTCCAACATAACAACTTTTCAACTACTTATACTTAAAACTGTAATAATTATTGAAATATAAATGTGTTGAACATTTTTAACGGTTTTTAGACTGGTCACCAAAATTAAAATATTAGGGTTAGGTTTCAGTTTTTCGAATTAGTTTTATAAGCTCCTATAGTAAATCTGTAAATCTATAAATAAATCGATATTATGACAGATTTTACCGTTTTTTTACAAATCTGTTACAAACCGTATATATACATACTTATACGATCATATTCTTATTAATTACATCGATACAAAGCTCTACTAACTTACATATTGTTATAACTTTAAATTGTTTTTGTTACTGAAAACATTTAATGTGATACTATATAATATTTTGTTTATTTCAAAACCACGTAATGTATACAATTTACATAACACACAGGTATAGGTAGTTGAAACAATTTTAATCTAACACTTTTTAAAATTTTTAATCAAAACATCATATAACAATTAAATATTAAAAATTGAACTATTATTCGGGAAATTTCTATGAATTAAAATAAATAATAACTAATAGCATTAATAATTGTAATAATTGATTTATACGAATGCAAAAAAAAAGTTAATAATTTACTTAATCTAAGATTTTAAAAAATTATTTCGACTCTTTTATTGTGGCATTGTTTTCATATTTATCTCCAGAATCCATTATATAACTCCAATATATAGTATATATATATTATTATATTACCTACCTACACAATAATATGCGGACAGGGTATTTTCAATTATAGTTACCATAATTTCGTTTTTTGGCCAATTTGAATACAAAACGAATAAATGCCAACAGATATTCTTTATGAATTTATATTGGAGAATTACAGATGATGGTGTTTTCAGAAAATTATTAGAAATAATATGTTATAGTAAAAAAAAACCCTCGGAGAATATGGAAGTCTTGCTCATAAGTCATACAATAAAACAAAAAAATGATGAATACCAGATTGTAATTGATCTTAACGATGTTGATACTCGTTAATATTAAGTTCGTATAAACAACGCAAATAACATTAAATTTTTTTCAAAAAAACGAATCTCAATTTAATTAAAAAGTAATGTTTAAGTTAAATATAATAATTTTAAAAACTTGCAGGTATTCGTAACAAATATTATATGTAGCATATAAATTAATAAAAAACTAGCATTTTTTAAGAAGCATAAAGTTTTAACTCAATGAGTATAAAAAAAATAATCGAAATTTTAGAGAAAAAATAATTAACTCATTACATTTAATGTAAATTGATAATTTAACTTTGACTTTGTACAAATGCAAATTAATGCTCTGTATACTCATTATAATCCGATTGTATCGTATAATATAACACATACCTATAATGTTTATTGGAATATAATGGAATTTTATCGAATCGATATTAGGGAAGGGGGGAATAAGTAAAAACTATTAAATAATACATAATAAATCACTATACCTAGCTGTATTGACCCAACCTTCTACCCGGGAATGAAATGTATTGAAGTCGATAAGTGTTTTATTGCGCGTATTGTATTATACACGTATACCTACGTTGAATTCGGGAATCTTAGATCACTTGCTGTATACTGTATTAAGGACATTTTATTATCCTTTAACCCAGATCTATGGTAACATCTGCAGTAATAAACATTCTTGAAAAGATTATGGATTTAACAGTAAAAAACAATTCGTTGAAATATTAAATAGGAGGTACCTAGAACAATTTGTATGTTTACAGCTCATATTTGACGGTAGGAGAAATATTTTTTTTTTAGATCCATTTCGCAGCACGTAAACATCTTTTAAAATTTGAAACTGTAAACATTTTTAAATATAGCATTACCAGTGATTATTGATCATTCCAAATAAAAGTAATAAATACAACAATATAATATTACTGACCAATATTTTTAACATTTTTAACGATAAATTTCAGAAAATATGGGTGATTGACCTTTAGTATAAGGTATTAAGTGTACAAATGTTGGGAAGTACACAAAACTACTGTGTATTGGAATTAAAGTGTACACATTTTGTGTACATTTTTTACATTTTTACAATTATATGTAATTAATTATAAAACAGACGGTGAAAATTATAAAAAAATTTTAAATAAATACAATTTAATTGGTATACCTATTTTATAATACTTAATTTATATTCGATATTTCTATACTAATCATCATAATATTGATTGTATAAATATTTTAATAAATTTACATGATTCACTATGGAAGAATTTCGTTTCACGGAAAATGAGAAACTATTTTCAGAGGGTTTTATTCAACGTACTATATAATTAATTTTCCACCAGCATCGAGACGACGATGCGACGATATTAACGAAATACATTCCTCAAACTTTTAACCACTAAACAAATACGTATATTATACACGGTGTCTGAAAATATTTACAACCTTAAAATTATGGTCGTTGAAGTGAATACTAATAATACCAGGATTTTAAACTAGTTTTCCAGTTAAGTTGATCACCCTGTATATAATTATTCGGTAAGAATGTATATAAACATTCACGAAAATGTTATTGTGAAACTCATCTGCTGCAGTCGTAGGATAATAATATCCAGTGGAATGCTCTCAAATTGTATATAGATTTTCTAAAAAACAAATGTTTTTTATTTAGCTTATGTATAATAATGTATAAAATAAATAAACAAAATAAAACATTTAACATTTTATATTATCATTTTGAAAAAAAATAAAATTTTATATAAAAAAAAAAATCATAGTATACATAGTAAAATAATAAGTATACTGTACTCATATTTAGTTATTAATTAAATATGTTAATATTTATATTATAATAATATTACAATATTTATAGTTATTAAATTAATTTAGTTACTGGTAATTTAATCAAATTAAATTATAAATAACTGAATAACATCAGTATTATCTTCATATATATAAAATTTTAACTCTTTCTATCCATTTTTTACATGAAAAAACATCTTGTTTATTTATCTAATTCTCCGTCTTGTTTTTGCTATTACTTGCCAAGCATTCCTTTACCTTTACCGTTTTCGAACTATTCTCCAGTCGTTTTGAGATTTTAGGCATTTGGTTCGTCCGAGTTTTCTCGTTTTCATTGAGTTTTCGGCGCTGGGGTGATTAAATGCATTACCGAATTCACCATCCGTTCGTTATCACCCCAAACTTTCGAAATCAACTTATGCAACCTTCTCCGACGTTTTTTGATACCGCGAATGTCTGATTCGCATTTCACGGAGGTTTTAACGCACGACTAAATGTTTCTTCGTCTACCGATCTTTCCCGTCCAACCGAGACGTAATGTATGTATATTATCTGTCGACATACAGTGTCGTCCATTATCTGAATAGCTTAAATAAGATAAAATTGGAAAATAATGATTCCAAAGACTTAAAATTCACTCCACATACTCCTATTACACTATAGTCTATATTAACAATACATTCTTGAATATTTTTAAATTAGATATTTTTAAATATCTGCAATAACTATGCTATCTATGTATGTAAACAAAAAGTAAAGTAGTAAGGTAAGTTAAGTAGAAAAGTCAAGTATTGGGGGGTTTTGGAGTAAAAAGCTTTCCGATAGCTAATTTTACTATTTGGTACTTTAAAATAACTTTTTTACAAAGTTCTCAGTAGTTTGTAAATTCAATTTACTAAATAAATGTAATATTAATATAAATTGAAAATAATACATATCTAGCTATAATATAGGTAGGTACCGTATATCATTCCCAATCACTTATCGAATGAAAATATGATTTATCTTTGCGTTCAAATCTAAAATATAATAATACCAGCTACTACATTATCCTGTCAAAGTACAGACGAAGGGACGATGAACACACTTTCACCACCTGTAATTGGTCTGGAGCAACTTTTAATTATATTTTCATTTAAAACTAAGTTATATATTTAGACCACTTAATCATCTCGGTTCGGTAGCTTAGTGGTATAGTGTCATAGGCAGAGTAGATAGATTAAATAAACCTTCGATACGAATACACGAGTTCGAATCCCACTCCCGTGATCTGATTTTTTTGCGATTTTTTTTATGTTCGATAATGCAGTACGTGAACAAAATTGTAATTTTATTATCATTATGAATTGTACTATTTAATTTTTATATGCCTATTATGAATCCAAATATTTAATTAAATGGTGTGTTATATTTTTTTTTTTTTTAATTAGATTATAATAATTACATCTAAATTGCATCTAAAAATGGACATAGACTTAGATTTATTAATGTTAAAGTATAGCCCAATGTTTGTACCCCACTTAACTAGTCTGTCTAGGTCATCTTGAAAATGTAAGCATTCCTCAAGAGTATAAATTTTAAGAAAAATCTCAATGTCATCCGCAAAACAGAAGTTTACAGTAACATGGGACATTTGAGACGCTGCATATAAACAACGCAAATAGAATGGGAGATAAGTGCCCACCTTGAAGGACAACAGACGTGGCTGTAAAGGTTTTCGATTTAAAGCCGAAAAGTTTAATCCACTGAGGTCTGTTAAATAGATAACCAATCTAGCAGGGGGTAACCAAACCACAGTGTCTCGAGTATTATTACTCTAATTATCTTCTAAAGATATCTGCATATTATTATTTTGCCTTAAAAAAATACTCTAACCACATACAAATTTTTTACAGGGCGACTTGGTTATAGTGAAATATACTAGTATATTTTCAGAAATAATGAGAATATGTTAATAAATTTTCAATTTTAATCAAATTATATTGAAAAATTGAAACACAAAAATGTACGAAATTATTGCTGTTTTTTTATTGGGTACTTTTTATGCATAATATTTTCAATTTTATGTTTAATATGATCCAAAAATTTAATTAAAACGTTATTTTGGCATATACTTTGGTACTAAATTTCTTTATAATTTATATTCTACTAAAAAATAAGTAGGCACCTATTTATTCTATTACCTATTATATCCAAATATTTATAATAGGTAATATAGATTTATTTCTAATATAATTTTTAGTTATACATTTTCAAAATGTAAAATTAATAAAACAATCTTAAATACGGTTTAAATAGATACACATATTATAGCAAAGTGATATCCAGTTGGAACTGTATAACTTTAACATTAAACATTAAAAACAATATTTTTTTTCTCCTTAAGATTGTAAATACAAGTTCCTTATAAACTATATAAGTAATAAATATATATAAATATATTATATATATATTTTTGCAAAGTAAAAATCTTTGGAAATAATTTATATATATTTTAAAATTTTATTTGAAGTGCTAAACTTTATAACGACCATTCTGCAGTCCATTAAAAATGAATATCATGATTATGTAGTTACATAAAATTTAAATTGAATGATAGCTGCGACAACAGACGGGATTGACACATAATGAATCAGCCTTAAATAATGTAACTATATACAATACATTTATATTCTTTCAATACTAGTAGTGTTAAAATAAATATAGTTTTTAAATTCCGGATTTTTTTTTTTCAAAATGTTTCTATATTGCACCTTGATGTTTTATTATTTACGGAATACCAAACACATTTTATATAGGTAATAATAATGATACGAATGTTAGTAGGTATATTATAAACTTATACCTATTCAATTTATACCTGAATCCAAACATTTGGATTATTTTTATATTTTAGTACGTTAAATAGCATATTCTTATATTATATTATAACTATTATTATATAACATTATATAATATTATGTTCTAATTACAATATTTGTATTGATTATATCCGTGGATTCATTGAAGGATTATAATGGTAAATACTAAATATATAATTAGAATCTAATTTTATACACCTTATTGCATTTTATTTTGTTTTTTAATAATATATAGGTTTTAGATATTTTAGATATATTATATAATATAACGAAATATTAATTAAAAATGTATAAATTAAAAATTGTAATATAACAATATAAATATATAATATAAGGGTATAATGTAAGTACAGGTATAATATTATAATTGTAAAATATTATAGTACCTTCCTTATATTAATATTTAATATTTAAAATTGAGAATATTGTATTATGTGTGAGAATATGTGAAATTTTTAGACGATTTATATATTTAGACGCCCATCTATAGTAGTCAAATTTTAAAATCAAATTATAATATCTACTTTCCTTTTTTTATGATATTGTATAAGTAAGCATTAACATTTTTAAACTGTCACTTGTAGTCAGTAAACGGTGCGATGGGGTAAGAGAATACCCCAAAGCAACTGTCACAATTTTTTATATTTGTTATTTTTAGTAAATTATAATTACTATATCAAACATACTAAAATGAAATTTATTTTAGTTTCCTTCAAAATTTTTTTATATTGTAAAAAAATGTATTAGACAAAAATTTCAGGCATTTAAAATATGTTAGATGTAAAACATTGTTTTTATAAAGCGATTCATTCAAAAAATTCTAAATTATTACAAATATTTTACAAATAAATATTATATTAGCTTTAGGTATTACTTCATATCATTTTCGCCATTCTTAAAGTCATCACATTTTCCCGTTAGATATTCAAATCTATTTAAATTATTTAAACCATACATGAGACACATTATACAATAAACTAAGTATTGAATATGATTATTCTAATTGTTAATTACCTATTAGAATATATAGAAAAAATATTATTGGTTAACTAACCATAACATTAGTTACAATATTTCAGACCCTCCCATTTTTATAACTATAAATTTAAGAAAAAGGCAGGAAGGCATTTTTCACATCGGATAGAGTATAGGGGGTAGAAGTTGGTCCATATTTCCAAGATAGTGTTTAATAAATTATTATATATTTTATAGATTTAAAATCAATGATAAATCACTGCATTAGGTGAATCTGATTCAGAGTGATATATTTTATTTTTTGGAGGGAGGGATTAAAAAATGTCTTCTCTAAAAAACAAACTATAGACTTAATTTGTTATCAAAAGTTCTTTTTCAATGTATTCTAAATATAATATATTAGCTATCATACCCTATATCACCTTGGATTTTAATTTATTTTTCCCTTTAAATGTATTATGTCGAATTTTATTAATATTAAATCTATATATTTTAGTTTATTATTATTTTTTGTATTGAACAAAAGTATAAACTAACTTAACCCCTACCCCCTAGAGTAAAAATAATTAGATACACCGTATAAAAGGTAGTTTTTCATTAAACTTGAGAAAACTACTAGAAAAATAAAAAATTACCTTTCAAATTAACCAACTAGAATCAATTCTCTATCGTTAACATCATAAGAGTGTAATGCCAAGACTCCTAGTTGATTCCTTCTGTTCGAATAGTTGCCCATAGAAATAAAAATAAACATAATTGTAAAATAATGAATACCATCCTCGCTACACTTAGAATCTAAATATATTTAGATATACCACATACAGATATATTAATAATGTCTAAGACCTACTAAAAAATAAATTCGTCAAAGAATTCAATTATTTTTTAAGAAACTATACATATAAAATATTATTCATGTTCACTCTAACCTTATTTATAATCAAATACCTTCTTCTTCTCCTTTGCCTTCTCTCCCAACTATTTGGGGTCGGCCACCCTGGTCCTACACTTCCAATAACTCTATCTCCCGCATCTTCTTCACTTACTCCCACCTTCATCATATCACTCGCCATCACATCCCCCCCCATCTTTTTTTCGGTCTTCCTCTAACCCTCTTACCAACAACATGCATTTAACATACTAATCTTACTGTATCAGTCTCTTCCCTCCTTAGTACAAGCCCAATCCATATTAATCTATTTTCTCTCAATTTGTCTACTATCGAAGCAACCCTAATACTACCTCTGATATACTCATTCCTTATTTTATCCTCTCTAGTAACTCCACTCATCCAAATTAACATTCTCATCTCAGCGACACTCATTCTCAGTTCTATCTTTCTATCTACTGCCCAATATTCTATTCCCTACATCATTACAGGTCTCAAAACTGCCTTACAAAATTTACTCGAACATCCGAAATGGGAAAACTCGCCTATATCCATTTTAAGACTACTCATAAATTGTTGACAAGTTGTATGCCGGCTGTCGACCTGACGCAACCTCAATTAGTCGACTTCTACGACAGGCATGAGGAAACCGTGGATGTATTCTTAGCCCCCTCCACAGGGCAATATAATCAAATACCTAATCAAATCAATTTCAAAATGGAACCAAAATCATAATTTTTCTAAAAATGTCTTGAATTATTTTCCAAAATACTCGTTTTGTTACGATTATTAAGAAATACCAAAATATTACGTTAAAATCGTATGATTATTCATAAAAAAAATGTTGAATTGTACAAAAATATATCCAATAAATATGTCCATATACTGTATAGTTATATTCACGAATAGGAATCTTATGAAACATTTTAGGTGCATACCATTTATCTTACTACAGTTTATTTATAATTAATTAACAATGGAGTAAATTTACCTATTATCAAATTTGTAGAAGAGAACATAAACTATGCTCTAAATTATATTTTAAATTTAAGCTCCACTATTTCTTATGCAAGAAAACTACACCTAAACTACACATTCTAATCCTCAACTACAAATTTTTTTTATGTATTTTCTATTATTGTTTGTTCAACAAAAATTAAAATTTTTCTCCACAGTCTCTTTTTTTTTTTTATTAAAAAAAATATATTAAAAATCATAAAATGTAGACAATTACAAATCACTAACTAAATAAATAAATAAAAAAAAAAAACTAATAGCCAAATAATGCATTAAATTATGAATAAATACTAAATGCTAATACTCATACAATGATCCTATTTTGCATAATATTATAATATATTCCGTTATCGCATAAAATATATAAGTTTGCTAAGGGAAAGTCTAAATTACTAAATGAGAAATTTGCATAAAAATGTATCCATTATTGGATGCTAAATCAGTGTTTTATGATACTAATAACCTAAAGCATCTTCCTGCATCCCTAGAATAATAGGTAGTAACATTGGTAAATTTACAAAAATAAACAAATAAATACAACCTGTTGCTCTACTCAAAAAAAATATTAATTTATCGATAAATTCTGACCACATTATAACTACACAAAATATGTTATATTATAGTATACAAAATTCATATTTACTGTTTATTGATTATTATTATTATTATTATTATTATTATTATTATTATTATTATTACTCGTATTATTATTATTATTATTTAATATTATATAATACCTAGTATATACCAATACTATACTACCGGGCTTTTTTTTTTTTAATCGCTTATTAAATAATACGCAGTAAGTTTATTATTTCATTAGAATTTAAACCCTATTATTTGGTTTTGAATTTTATCTTTAAGCTACAATTTATGTCAATTTAAAGAATATAAATTTAAATAAATAATTTAAATTGTAAAGTTCTGGCGTTCGACACCCTTTATACATAACTTTACAATGTTATTTTCGTTGTTTTATTATTATGTTAACATCATATATATTAATATGAAGTTAATATTCGAAGAATAATTCATTTGATATAAATACTTTGTTTCATAAAAGTTTTGTAATGTCTTCTCAAATTATAATTGTATATATATATATATATTCTGTGTGTTATCGAAAGTTAGATTATTTACGTATTTTTACATAGTTAAACAATGTAAATATTTAATTGGATGATACAACAAATTATAAGTTGTATGCATGCTATCAGCTATATGTTCTCTGTAAATATAAATGTAATCTATAGAAATGTACGACCATTTTATTTCTAATTCGCTGAACATCATCATTATTTAACAAATTATTAAAAAATTATTCACGTTTTCATGTATTTTATACGAGTTAATTTTTAAGAAAATATCAATAATACAATTAATAAGACAAAATGAAAAAAAAATGGGTCTAGTAGGAGGTGACATTACCGGGTATTATTAGAAATGGAAGTAATTTGCTTATTATTATTATTATTATTATTAGACTGGATAATCTTTGTGGATGTATTGAATTTAAATCCATTAATCAAATCATTCGAAAAAAAACGATTCGATGTAAGTATATTTACTGTCAGATATATTCAAACATTATAATATATATATGTATATAACATCATAAGTATGTATTCAACATAATAACAAACCTAGCAATACATCTGGTGGAGTATGACCTTACTAATTATGAATAATATAATAACAATAATAATAACTAAAATAAACTACATAAAGTTAAAATTGGCATGCTTTATGTATAATTTGTACATTTATAACAATTGTTATAATAATACAACAATTCACACATTTTCCACAATAAGAAAAAAATGTAATTAGGAGTGCACTTCAGGCTGCTGCAGCACATCAGTATATTCTCACCTTGATATTTTCAATAAAATATAATTGTTAAAAGGATTAATTTTATAGAGGAAAAATTACTATGGGATATGCACCATTTGCATACAAATAGGCTCGGAATTTTTTTAGATGGGCCTATAAATATAATCCCAAAAATGAATACAGATAACATAGTAAAATTGAGTTTTACATAAATAACGTAATTTCGTCATGATTGGCCGAGGCATAGGGCCCGGTTCGCGTACATTAATTATTTCTTATCGGCGTTTGACGGATGGCGATCGATATTTTGACATAAATATCAATATACGCGGAAAAATTACATGTTATAATTGAAGGTATCGGTACATACCTACTGTTGTTTTATGACTTTCCATGCACGATTACTATACATGGATAATATATTATGTTTTAAATAAATTTGGTAGGCCCAGGCCCCCCGGCCTACCCTCTGTATCTTCGCCTGCATACAAGTACCGATTTAGATATAATATTTGCTACTGGAAAATGGATAAGCATATGTAATGTAACGATAGGAATAAGTCATATGGTCGAAACTTTGTTAACGAAACAATTAAATTAAAAATAAACATTATTGTAAAACCATCACTAGCTCACATTCAGAATCTAAAAGCCAACCAGATACATTCTTATGGTGGAAGTTCATTCATTGTGCGTTCGGTTTTCGGACAGAATAATTACATAGTATTTTTATTTTAAATATGAAAGTAATTTCATAATTAATGTTATACTGTTCATACTGTATATTTGAAAAGTTATTTCATATACATTTAATAATAAACAAGAAAATAATGAAACTGAGCGAAGTAGTTTGGTAAAACCTTTTCCATCGTTTTTGGTGTTTTTTTTTAACACTGAAGAAAACGAATGGTCAAATCGAAAAATTACATATTTTTGTGGTAAGCGAAAAATTTAAATCTATGGTTTCAGTCGCATGTATGGTATGTATGTATTATATCGTACTGTGTTCGATATTTAAATTATAAAATATTATGCGTGTGTATGTGAAAATAAATGCATATTATATCAAATAGAAATTAGATGTATGTAAAACACGTAGGTACTTAAGAAGATCTCGACCAGCCGGTCACCCGTGTGACGACCCCAGATGTTATGATTATTACGTATACATATTTTATACATGTACGTACATACCCAAGTGTGATGTATTGAAATGCTCTATGTTATCGTGATATAAAAAACGTTAAGTGGTTGCACAAAAGTATAGTAATCATTGTCCCTTAGATAATTGATATGTAACTTACACTGAACCAAATATCGTTGGTGGAATTTAACAATTTGAAATAATACAATTTTTAATTATTTTAATATATATATCGTTAAATTAATAAAAAATTGTGTTTACAATAACAAATTCATTTTGTAAATTTCACAAAATATTTATGTTACAATTTAATAAAAATAATTTTGTAAAATTAATACAGATTTTATTATTTTAATAAAATATGTTATTCAATTGAAAAAATATTCTACTGCTATTTTGATTAACAAATGGGCATTTTTTTCTACGAACAATAAAAAAGGAAATGAACACAAAATATTTATATTATTATATATCAATAAAATATTGAATTATGAAAATATTTGTTAACTCAAATGAATTTTTATTCAATTTGATAATTTTACCCAAGACATTGATAATAGATATTATGAAATCAATAATACGTTTTGTTATTTTACAGTTACATTTAATACAATTAACAAATATTTCATTTCTAAATCAACAAACATTTTAATGGACATATATTAACAACAATATTATTAAATTAATCTATATTTTTATTGGAATTACAGATATATTTGGTTAAGTGTCGTTACCTACTGACTTACTCGCGCTTTTATTTACGATTATATATTGTTAATAGAAATACATATATTTGTGTTTTTTTATTATTGTTTACGGATGTAGACCCCCTATGCTCCACAATAGTATGCGATCGGATTACCTTACACTACTTTATGAACCGGTATGAGAAGCTTTTATCCATTTATAAATAATATAAGGAAATTATACTGGTTAAGTATCAAAAAAATTATTAAAACTTTTTTAGGGTTTTTTATTAGATAGAAGAAATTATGTCTTAGGATAGAAAAATATGAGAGTGGACTGAGAAGAGTAAAAAAATTGAAAAGACTGACTATATAGTGTAAAAAGGGTCTTGTATAGAAGTATTTACTCTTGACAATTTTATTCCCATCATAGTTAATTAGATTTTGATTTGATGTGTGATTGCGGTTTTTTTGGTCTCATATAGTAATATAGTAAATGCACATTGGCGCCTGGATATTGCACATATCATATAGGCGTAGGTGTCCTTGATAATTTTAGTGATATATTGCCAAATTGTAGAAGGCAAAAAGTATGGTCTATGGGCCCAGTGTGATATGTCGCATATCTGTATGTATATTATATTGTTTTGTGTTCGATAATTAAATTATATATTATGTGTGTGATATAAACACAAAATATAATACATTTATATCAATAAACTGCTTTACACCAAAATTCCAATTCAATTTCTACTGTACCAGAAAAGATAATTTCCAAAAAAAATATCAATAAACATCATTGTAAAAGCTATATATGTCTCGCGCTCCACTAAAAACCTAAAATCACTACTGTAATAATATAGAATTTTTTCAAAAATAAATATCTATTTGCATCGGAATTTGATCAAAAGTAGTAAATTACCTGTTGAGTAAATGATAATTATTTTAATGTACGGAAAAAAAAAATGGGAAAAAAGAGATGTGCTTTTAATTTAGATCTCTAGTGGTAGTATACACCTCCAATTCAATTAGCTTCGGATAATATAACATTTGGTAGGTTTTAGATTAATCTAAAAATCTCTTTGTATCGAAGTCGTCTTTAAGACGTTCAGATGTTTTATAATTATTTGGGTTGTTATATTTAAGATATTCCTCCGCAACGACTAAATAAAATCACATTTCTTCAAAAGAAATGGTTTTTTTTTTTCTAACGGTTCATAATATTTTAACTCTATATAATTTCACAGTAGTTTTCTAAGCATAAAGAAAAACTACTTTGAAATTATTGAAAAACTTGAACATATTATATAGATATTAAACTAATTCAGCATAATAATTGTATAAACAGTAATTTATCCCTTATAATATTGTACCTACCATTCTAGTTTACATTTACTCGGACGGGCTACATTTTATATAATATGTATAATTATAAAACAACAATTAAAATGATTATTATTTAAGTATTTTGTAAACATATTTATCGAATAAGAAAGAGTAAAAGTAAAATAAATTTTACCAGCCTTAGTTTCGCGTTAAACTTACAACAGTGATCATTCGGGAGCTTTCAAAAAACAACGGTGAAATATTGTGGTTTTGTACCTCGTAGAATATTGCGAAAATATTCTGGCTTAACACAAGTCATTTTTACATCAATGTTTCCAATTAGACACTATTGTATATAATGTATGAGTCATATATTTTGTTTAATGATAATAGTTTATTTTTTAATAAGCTATTGAATATTGCTAAAAAAATATTTAAAATATTTTTTAAAAAACCATACAAAAACCACGATTAACAGACGTAAAGTTAATTTCTTCAATTTGAATCCAATTTCTGCACGTTGAACTACTATATCACTTTGCATGTCACAGTTCATAAAGACATAATACATTATATAAATACGTTTCGAGATTATAATAATTTAACTAGGTATTTAAAAGTAATTTTCTCAAGTTAACAATATACGTTTTTATTGTATTCCAACTGGAACCATGTTAACTATAGGTTAACCTAAAGGTAAGTTTGATTTTTGTTCAGCTACGGTCATACCCATGAACCCATTGCACATATACTGGTACGGTGACAGCTACCGGCAAAAACATATAGGCAATTACACTGTTAACAAACGCGATGAAAGCAGTAACATATAACATCTATGTCAGTTCTTGAATACCATGCCCACTGACATGCGAAAACGACTCACTTCTTATAGTTGGAGTAGAGTATAGATGTATATACTGTATAATTTATAAACGTTTTTCAATTGTTTGTATATTATTACGTAGGTTATTTTAGAATATTAAAAAAAAAATGCACGTAGGATGCAGGTATTTCTAATAAAACTTGTTAAGTGGCACAGTAGGTACCTGACTGAATTGTATGTATTTGTCTGACACGCTCGCAACATAGTAAAATTAGGTTTTTATTTCCAATTTCGTGAATGATTAATCGATTTCAGGATATATAATGACCTATCACCATAATTTAAAAAATAATATAATCTATGACATGTAAGAATTATGTTTTCGATAAGCCTATACTTTTCAAGTTTTTTACACGTGATAATTGAATTATGAATATTTCACTTAAAATATATTGTCTACGTGTCATAGATTATGTTCGGTTTATTAATTGCGACAATGGGTTCTTATATCCCAAAATCAACTAATTGTTTGCGAGTTTGTAAATACGCAGAACCCCATTTCACTATATTGCGCGTGTGTCAAACAAAGACAACTGAGACAGATAATACGTAAGGACCTATTATTAACCGCGTATCGTTTCCGGGCACGACATTTTATTATTCCATGCGTTGACACTGAAACTGTAAAATTTTTTTTTTAATTTTTGGATGGTTTTCATTGTATTACGTAGGCATGTAAGAAAAAATGATAAATATCGAGTTAGTACAATTTTCAAGAATTTCGTCACACACGGAAAAGCCTAACCTAACCAAGATATACATAAAAAAAAAAAAAAAAAAAAAAAAAAACATAAAAATGGTATTTCGGTAATTTCAAGTAAGTATGGGTATATACAAGCTTTTCTGACACGTATATTTTTCCATCTAATAAAGTTTTCCGGTTTAGGTAACGCGGTCCCCGTTTTTCGTCATTTTCTACTGCGCCCCCTCTGTCTGTCTCCATTAAAGTACGTTATTTTACTTCGTACATAATTTTAGTACCATATAATATATATATATATATACTCGTATAAATATATACACCCGGAACAGCAGCCACTATATACATTATTCATTCGCCATTGACACGAGAGAGTCCTAAAACCGGAGCTCTGCATACTTACACGCATTAAGGTGAATATGGAAGGGGTGATATTGGGGATATGGGAGGGGGGAGAATAAAAAAAAGAAAAGAAAAAAAAACATCTATCTTCTCTCGGCACGACAATATCAATATACACATCGACACACCGGGTCACGCGCCGCAGCGCAAACGCAAGCTCATCGTAGTAAGATATACATTATATAAAATCCAACATTATCGAATATAATATTACAACCACGAGACTATGACCACCATGCCCTCCCGATGAACTCGGTTTTTTTCAGATACTCAAGACCAAAATATGATATTTGTTAACGAACCCGAATTTCTCGGGATGTTTTTTTTTTTTTTTTTTTTTCGTTTTTTGCCAAAGTTCAATCTTTAATATTTAAGAGAATGCTACACGCGCTTGTTTTTTAAGTTACACGTATAGGCAATTTCCAAAAAAAAAAAAAAACAAAAATTAAAAATCAAACAATTGAAAGACGTTTATCAATATTTACACAATAATGCCTTATATAGTCTAAGTTAATACACTTTGTAATTGTTTCATTAACCAAATATTTGTTTTAAACAAAATAACATGTCTACATCTATCTCTATAGCTCCATCATGAAATCATGACTTTCAGAAAAGTATATAGTGAATTATTGATATTAGCACTAAATAAAAGTTAAGAATTTTATTTGTGCATTTATCGAAGTTTTGTAGGATAACTGAATAAACAACATTTTTAGTGTTTATACTTATATATATATATTTAACGGTAGATCATTAAAAATACCAAAATTCTATAATATGAAAATGCCTTATAAAAAACCAAATATGAACATGAAAATAACTGGCAAAACATGGGCATAAAAATAATTACTGTTTGAGAATTCAAACATTTACAGTCTATAAAGTACGAAACCATTATATTATATATTGCCTATACAATTTAAGTACGTTTATAATCGTATAATATATAAATATATATATATATATATATATATACTTATAACATGTGATTGCAGATTAAACTGCTAAATCCTTTATTTTAAAACATATTGGTATTTATTTACAAGGACCGATTGGAAATATTGTTGCAATATTGAATAGTAAGAGCCATCCTACCATATAATATCAAATATATATTCTTGGAGTACCACGGATATTTGTAGTGTTTTAAATAGATATAAACATCGATATATTAAATTATAAATAAGTATATAAATATATTATATAATAATATGGATATAATTTAATGAAACATTTAACAAAAAACGTTCATTACTTATTTCTAAGTATTTGAAAAAAAAGATGATTTAATATTTTTTTTTTATTGCAGTATGCATTTTAAATATAGATGGATAAAATATATTGTTTGTATAAAAAATGCTTTTCAGAATAGTTAAAGTACTAAATTTCATATTGTATCTACTTTATCGATTGGAAATCGAATACGCATGGTACATTACTAAGGTCATATTTGTACAAATCCTATACGTTTCTGAAAAAATTTTAAAAAGTTAAACATTGGCTGTTTATTTAAAAGTACCCTTATCACATAATATGCTTTATCTCTGTTTCTCACATAACACTAAATTTGAATATGTATATTGGTAAACATTACACAAAGGATATATTTCGAGTTTTACATTTTAAATATATTTTGATCGAATCATATTTGGATGAAAATTATTTATTGCATATAATACAAGGGTATTTATTTTTTCTCCTCCAAGACACTATCATACAATACTTGCCGATTTGCGTCATACAATACCGTATATTTTGATTTGTTTCTATTTATTTTAATTAAAACTATAATTTATTTGAAGACATTAAAGTGGGTACTTGATATTGTAAACTTTACTATTATTAATTGTATTTAATGAATATAGTTTTAAAAAGCGATTACACTATAAAGTTTTTTTTTAATTTCTAAAACATAATATATATATATATGAAAAATGTATCATGTACCTAATAGAGTATACATTAAACCAAACTTTGATAAGAATAATATTGTTTTATGCATTTAATGAATAAAGATTTATCATTTAATTGAATTAAAAAATTAATTGGTTTTTTTTATAATTCTATTTTGATTCAAGTTTTAAGAAGTTTCACTAGTATATCCAACACCGCATGTCTAATATATTAAACATTCTGTAAACATTTTGAATAATTTAGTTGTAAAATTTCTACAATTTCTTAAAATGTTTAATGGTTTTGTCTCCTATCAAATAATGTTTGTGTTTTTGAACGGAAACATAGTTTTTCGATAAAAATTAATATTTAACTAATTTAATATTTAATAACTATTTAATACTTATCAACTCTAATAATTTAAAATGTTAAAGAATAATAAAGATAGAGAGGGGGAAAATATTTTTATGCCAATACAAAGATTTATACCACCGGACGCCACTTTTCTAAACTTTTAATTTGTATTACTAATACTTATAGGTAGGTATTATACAAAGATGTATCGAAAATTAATGTTTTTTGATTCAATAATACATACTCGTATATTATATTTGTTTAAATATTTCAATATACATAATGTAATTACATTTAAACTTAAATTATATACTTCTTAATTGGAAATTTCAATAGGATACATTGACATTTTCAAATAATATTAATAATACCTATAGTAATTAGAATTTTTGTTTTATTAATATTCTAATAAATTATATATATATATAGGTATTATATAATATACATTATAATAAATGTTAACCTTTTAGTGGACACAGAAAATTATGTCATTGATTATAACAAAATTTTAAGTTTTACCTATTTTGAGCTTTAATATATTGGGAATATATTAGAAAAATCATTTTTTAATAATATTACAATAGATCTTGATTACAGTCATTATAAGGTGAACAAACAAGGTACAAAAAGATATGAAACCACAGTGAACCAGATTTTTTTTTTTTTTGTAATGGGAAATTATTTCCCTATGCCCGTTAATGAACATATGCATTTGTAACTGTACAGATCACCAATCTGTAAACTTAAAATAAATTCTTATTGTTTTAAAATATATTATAGAATACAATATTTTTTTGGTACTTTTCTATTTTCCATTATCATAAAATACGAAATTATTTTATTAAATTTCACATATTTCTAATCATTTTTGATAGTAAATTTAAAATTTTCAAAAATAAATTTCCTGATCCTTATCACTAGTATTTAGGTACCTACTACAAAATATTGAAAAATATGAAATGTTATTAAGTACTTGTTACGTATAAGAAAATTGGCTTTTGTTCCATAATTGTTTTAACACTATATGCCATGCTAAATTAAAATTTTAATATTATTACTTTACATTTTTAACTGAATTTAAATGTATTATAAAATTGTATCACATATTATTATTATTATTATACCTAGATTGTGAAATGTATAATAATTAGTAAAATTATGGAAGTGAATATGAAATATTTATTTTGTTGATTTATAAATTCTGATTATGCTAATGTCTGTTACTTATCAGTATTATCAATAAAAACTGAAGAATAAATAACACCAACCAAATCGATCAAGTAAATCTGTGTAACATGTTTCATTATTTACTTTTAGAGTTACTATTACCTACCTATAAATTAGTATCCCTATTTAGTATATAGATAGGTACCTAATGAATAACTCTTATATTGAAAAATACTTTATATCACTATTTACATAAAAATTTAAAGTATACAATAAAACCTAGCTTTAATTTTATAAGTCTTATAAAACATTTTTTTTAATGTTTTTTTCCTACGAAGACTATAATATTTATATTTTTAATTTATACGATGAATTGGATAGTTTTTTAAATAAACATTCTGTCCCAGAAAGATAATTCATAATAATGGATTTAGAATACTGCACAACTGCAGTAAATACTTATATATGTATTCGTCATTAAATTTCCTAATACATTTATCTATTCATATTAATACATACTATACATTTTTATAATTATCACGTATAATTTGTTAAAAAAATATATTTTTCGCAGTAATTTTGGACATTAAACACACTTAATTTTTGCATTTTAAACAACAACAGATGTCAGACCAAATTTGTTCATATTCACGATGTCTACAGTTTGTTCTTTTATAAATCGTAATTTAAAAATTGCCATAAAATAATTAAAATAATATGTTTTATATATACGCGAGAGCATTGAAGTAAGAAATACGAAGAAAACTGACATTTATGTAAAAAAAAAAGCACTTAGACAATACCACATTAAGCAACTTTTATTGTTCCCTGTGGTGCACGTAAAAAACTCCCTTAAGATATTTCCAAATTTCTCATACATATTATAATTGTTAAAAAATGTTAGCCACGTATTACTTTCAGTGTCTTTAAAAACGTAGTTATTTTTTCCTTACCCCAATGTTTATAGTTTGTTTATACGTAAAATAATAGCCCACGTTTAACGGTTTCACTATAAATATTTATATATTACATATGTTTTATATATATTTAGTGTTATTATACATTTATTTCTATACAGTTATTATATTTCGTTTTTTTTATTAAATTATCTGTAATGCAATATGAATAATTGAATAAATTTAACAATATACTATAAAATTGAGAATAATGACCCAAACAATGAATTACTCATTTAGGTAATTGGTGTACCTATTTGGTTAAAAAAATTGATTTTATTACATAATTTATATAAAAAAGACTAAGATTACAACTAGTTTTTAACGTATATCCTAGAAAATGTCAACACTTTTTAGAATATAATTAGAATACAATGTATGCGATTAATCGTATTACATTTTTGAAATGTTTAATAGTTTAAAATCCCACAAATAAAGTTTAGGATAATTTAAAAAAATATTTACTATTAATATTACTTAAATATTTGGTATTTGATCAAAATATAATTTTAAACTAATATTGAACGATTTCAAAATTCATAAATCAATATATGTATTTATATATAGTTGATTAGTTTTAATTAAAACGAATAAATAAATAATCAACCATCGTTTTTATGATATTCCCATAAAAGCCAATTACTTTGTAGAATAAATAATATATTATTCATTATGATATTTTGTTTCTTTATATTTATAACAAAAATTATGTAAATGTACATATTTAAAAAAAAAAATCAAGATCTCATATTTTAATTTTTCTAGTTTACCGGAGGGTTATGATGGAGTTTGATCATTCTTTATCATCCATAATATCTTATCCATAATATTGTAGGGTAAGTTAGCCATTAAGTTCTATTTGTGCATATTTTTGGAAAATTATATGCGCATATATTAGTGAAAAAATATATAATTATCACAGAAAAATATCAGAGTAATATTTGGGTAAAGATGTTGACTGTATTATAACGCGTAGTTTAATTCAAATTTTCTGCATCTTGATTTGATTGCGTTTAGTGATTAAAGTAATGTAAAATAGGAAATAGAGGGACGTCATCTTACTTTTTATATCAGCGTATATTTAACGTGTTTTTTACTTTTATTTTCAAATTCAAATATATTTCAAATATTGATATTATTATAATATTAATCGTAATATGTAAGTACCTTAAAAGTTTAAAATATTGAGCTTTTTATTATTATCGTGATAATTGATAACAGTCATAGATAATTTATGAAAAAGTAAAAACACAATGGATTTGTAAACATTTTTACCGTAATGTATATTTAATATTATTATTGGTTTTTATACTACTAACGTCATAAATAATTAGAGTTTAACATGAATAATATACACTCTATTTTTTGTCTTATGGTGTTATCTATGGAAAATGATCAAGTTATTATTTAAATAATCAAACTTTCTTCCGAAAAAGTAGATTAGATACAAAAGTATCCAAATAAGTTGGAAGTGAAATTTACATTTTTAATATGTTCAAAGGTTCAAAGGATGCTTTTTTTATTTAACAGCTATAGCGTCCCCCCTACAATTATTAATTTAACAACTGATTGCGATCATTATGTATTTAAATAGTTATATATTATGTAACATATATTTATAAACATTATAATATAAATACATAATTATTTATTAAAAAATAATAAGAAGAAAAATATAAATAAACCTTGATAAAATCCAAAAAAAAGTCTACTGTATATTACTGTTAATTAATAAAATAATATTTATATACTCATATCATATAGTATACGGTATGTTAATCTTAAATACCACGTAACTATATGTATATACAAGGATGTTACAGAAGGCCCAAAATTTTTAAAAATATAGACAATATATTTCATGAAATTGACGATTACATTGAAATGTATACGGCACATAAGTACACACATATTATATATAACGAAAGATTTACTGAGAGAAAGGTCCTTTGGGTCTGGACAACTGGACTTCCCCAGAACAGGATATTAAATTATTAATTTTTTTCATTCGTATTATATTTTTATACTTTGTAATAATATTTGTGAAGACCAATTGAAACTATTTTTCATCGTCCCAAATGAAATCAACAATAATAACACTATAAAAGAGAGTAATAAATAGTTTTATTCGAAATAGTTTTAACTTTTAAGTGCCTATATAAACCAACTAGTTTTGATAAATTACTGGTAGAAGTAAACTTATTTTTATTTTTTTTTTTTTTGTAAATAGTATATACTATCGTTAGTTGTAAATAATGTTTTATATATCATTTATTCATTTATCTATTAAACAGTCAAGTAAGCATATGTAGATATATAATACAATATCAGAACATTTATCATAGAACAATAATATTGTTGAATTTTTATAATACTATAATAAATATAATATATGTATTATGTATAGTAAACAAAGTTCAATGATCAAATATATAAAGTATTGTTTATATACTCATATAGTATTATTTATTATTATATTGCAAATTAATGATTTTCATTCCTCAGAAGAACGTGTAAATATATTTTACACAATTTTGTTTTTCATATACCTAATAGAATCATACTATTTATATTTATATTGTTGATAAAGTACTAAATATAAAATAAACAAGTATAAATACAAATACACTCATCAAGCATAATTTAATTTCTGGTTTTTATTTTATATTATAAAAATAAATTGTCAATAATAAAAGTGTACCAAATAAAATTTTAGAAAAATATATATAATTTTTTTGTAAATAAACAATATTGATAATATATGAAATTAAATTAAATTGAAAATCAACAATCAGGGACCATAATCATAATAATCATCTGTTTTTTTTAATTTTTTCCACAGAACTAAAAGATTCTAACTCGATATATTAAAATATTCTAAGAGAACATTTTTAAACTTATAATAACGATAACCTACATCATATTAATTCAGAATATTTTAATTGTGTGAATTGGAACATTAATATTTAAAAATATAGTCCACAATAGACTAAATAATTGTGTATAAAAATTACATTTTTGAAAATTGTTAATTATTTGAAACCTCTTTTCTGATCTTATCTCGCGAAATAATGTACTTTTATCAAAACAATAAATATTAATTTAAAAAAACGGTTTTTTTCATTTTCTTGATCTCTGTTTCCTTGCAAATTTTCAAAATCCACCAAAAATTTTATATAACCGTGAATAAAATATTTTACTGTATTTTTACGTAGATTTAAATAATATACTAATAATAATAGTTGATTACTCACATTTAAATGAAACAATCGAATATGTAAATCTCAAATTAAATTTATTTTTGAAAACACACAAAAACACAAAAACACACTGTATACGAACCAAATTACACGCACGAAAACACAAATACACGAGTTTTCATCGACTACGATGAACACGATCTGTACAATCAGAATTGACAAACAATTTTTTTTTTTGAAAAATATACTCGACTACAACGACGAAAATTTTCGAAAATTTCCAATCTCGTCCGTATCGTTAATGTATACCTACGTGCTTCGCGTAGCACGATGCTTGGCTTACTGTCGGTGACGCCGATGTCCGCCCGCTGTAACGGAGCTGTATAGTTATCGCAGCCGCCGCCGAGCAATGCGTCTACCCCAGCGTTTCCGTGTCCGTGTTTCCGAAAAGTTGACACTTTAAAAATATATAGTGTCGTCGGATTTTGCTGGTAAAATTTTCTTATCTTTTATTGTCGTATGAAGATAAATTTTAAATACGTTATCTTTTTACTTGCACTATCTAGATAAAAATATTATATATTTCCAATAATATTATTGTCTAGATTCAAAGGTGGCTCTAGCAATTAATTCGAGGTGCTAAAATTAAGTTGATGGCCTTTACTATTTATGATTTACAGGGGAACGTGTGTAAGGGTAAATAAACAAAAAAAAAAAATAAAAAAAAAAAATTGGTCACGCAAATGCAAAAAAAATTTGACTTTTTAAGAATTTGGCAGAGGGGGCATTCCCAGTCCCTAAAGCTACCACTTCGATTATAGTATTTTACTATTGAGGTATAATACTTCATGGCTTGTAATAACGTGCACAAGAAACGTGCAGTTCTTAAAATATATTACGAATTATTCAAGGTAAAAGGAAGATATCCGCCTGGCGTATTTCGGATATGACAAAGTCCTGCCAAATTTTTTTAGCCCAATAAGTACCTATTGATTCAAATTATGGTTAATAGAACTATTTAATGAATAGGTACTTAGATAAATAAAATAAATAAAAATTAAATATAGGTAAATACGAATTTCATTGATTATTTTATTACTTTAACTATATTAGTAGGTAGTTTATACATTACAGATATTATGATTTCTCATTATCTTTCAATTTTTTTACTTTATGTGTGATAATATTTGTATATAATATCATAGAATATGACCAATGGAAAACAATTTTTAGTAATTTACATATTATTCTGTGATAACATTAATAATCTAATGATAGTTAGTAGTAACTAGTAATCTGATATTCCTATTTTAAATTCATTTTTATTCATCTATAATATAGTGTAAAAATAAAATATTCCTATTTACAATTTAACCAATATTTATAAAATTAGAAAAAAATTTGTGCGGATTTTGTCCAAAATTCGATTTTAGAGCGTTTATGTAATACGTCAGCATATTTTAGACTTTAGACCCCTCCCCCTTGTCAGCAAATTTCAACAAATATCTTTATTACGCTAGGGAAGACCGACATCCCCCCCTTAATTTCATAATAAAAAAAAAAACTTATAAAACGAGATCAAGCAAGACTGTAACAATTTAGGACTGCTGACTTCAGCATATGATAGACATATTAACTCTCATCCATGTGCTTAAATAATACTTGAATATGCCCCTTTTCCAAATATCTATGTATTAATACCCGGTTTATACAGTATTTTAGAAAAATTTCTAAAATATTTGAAAAGTTCACTTTGATAAGGGCTGAAAAAAAATTGAGGGAAGTCATTGGTATACATTTAATATTTTCATGAAATGTCATTAAATGAATTTAATTAAAGATGGAATAACCAAATAGAAAAACAATTTTAAAGAACCTAAATAATTTATGTATGTAGGTTTAATCGGTATAGTAATATACAGCCGCTATAGTGTGTTTGTACCAATATGTGTGTATATATTATACAAATCACTCAGAAATATTAAACATGTTTGATATCGATCGCATTGCTCGAGTTTCGCCAATCGCTCAAGACCAGTATAAATATTTACATTTAGAACTGTGTATTAAATATATTTTGGGAAATTTTAGGTCGCCCGTCACTCACTAATGTGAATACAGCCTAAAACGGCTCTTTACGAGCGAGTAAGCGAGTTTTAAACCCTAAAAATACATATTTTTGTCCATCGTAGCGATTGATTTAATATAGTCTTATAGAGATTTTGAAAACTGATTAAAACTAGAGTTAACAACTCTACTTTTGAATAATTGTTTTTCTAATTTATGCCTTGAAATGTTTTAATGAAATTGAAAATTACTAAATATTTGTTAACCATATATTAAACATATTAAATATAAAAATTGAAAAATTAAAATAGTCGATTATAAGTTAATTTGTAAATAAATTAAAATCTGTTTTCTCAATCGCACTACATGGACACCATGGAGTAAAATTTTTATTTTATACTTTTATAGTTTATAATACGCGTATGGTATCGGTATGCGTAATGTTAGTAACATTGGTATATTATTATACGGGTGGTGGGTAGTGGTATTTACATATTGCACCAATACATATTTACATATACACAACATTTTCATATAATTTGAAAATAACCTATACATGACCGGATGATCCTTAAAAATTAGCTCGTGATAATATCTTGTAGATTTTTTTAACCATTTTTTTATTGACTTAAATGCTTCTTAAACTATAAGAAACTGATACTTACAATTCTGTATGTGAGGTGGAAGATTTAAAATGGTCCAGTCAATTTTCAATTAAGTCACAATACTGATTTGAATGTAATTTGAAAGCGAGATTCTTTAATGTTCGCTTTTTAAATTTTGATTTTAAATTTTAAAACTTTAAAATTTCGAGTTAATTTAGAAGGCCAATTTCAGATTAATGTAATCAGTTAATTTGAAAATGTAAAAGTTTTAATACTTGAAACTTTAAATGTATTTTTCTCAAATATAGGTTTTTCAAGTCGGACGACCAACTAGCGCCTTTAATTTGCAATCGATCAACTCCAAATTTTAACTGTAGCTTTATAATGATATTTTATAGTGAGTTATGTAAGAATTTTACGATAGATTGAAATTTAACGATTTTATGACTAATTTTTGACCGATTTGTTCATATAAAAAACATTTTCCTTCAAATTGACGCCATTTTAGTAAAAATTAATATTTCTGAAAGATCCTAGATACTTCACTAGATTTTGGCATCTTCTTTTAAAATCTTTTTTCATTTCTTGTTCTACACTAAAAATTCAAATCTACAGATGGTCTCCGGTGGAGGTCATTCAAAAAAAAATTATTTTCCCTTCTTCAGCCAATCTACCGCTAATTTTTAAACAATTTTCTTGTACTTTAAGACGTATATTAACATGTATAACAAATATAATTAAAATTTATTTATTCATTTGTCTTAAATAAATTGGAGAGAATGACCCTTGGTTTCATGTATACAAGGTATAGTATTAAAAAAAAAAAATACGAGGTAATATTACCCCTTTAAAGGATACTATAGGTATCCGCATTTATTGTCTCCGTCTAATCAACTGATAATATAAGAAATTTACGTTCGGAATTCTTATTACAAATTTGTTGTTTCTAATATTAGACAGTAAATTTATTTATTACCGGATTTTTAGACGAAATAATTATCTATACCGTAACATTGTTTAATGATAAATATATCTATTTAATTATCTATGCTGTAGTTTCGTTTTATTTCCAAAATTTTAATAAATAATAAATTTTTAAAGATTCATAACTATAAAACTATAAATTTGTTTATGGGTAAATTTACTCTAATAAGTCTAATAGGAATTATAAATGACAATGTTTTGATAAGAATGCAGAACGTAAATTTCCTATATTTTCTGTTGGTTAGACTGAGGAATCAAATGCAGTTGAAGCATCTTCTTGAGTTCAAAATCCTGAAATTAGTGTTATCAGATCTTTGTTTTATGTTTGTTTAATAAATATTAACAATAAAATTATTCCTTTAATATTTTATATATTATTTTATAACAGTAATTTATAATGTTACATATTGGTTTACAACGAAACAATAATATCTCGTCTAATTATCATGCATAACATATGGAATAATTTATAACAAAACTTTTGTAGATTCTGAGTGAAGCAAGAAATTAATTCAATTTGTAACAATGTATTTTGAATACATATATTCTAAGCATATTAATACATTTTTGTAAACCTTAAATTTTAAGCTAAACATTTATCTAAATCATAAATTAGAAAATCAATTTAATTTCTAGAAACTATAAATATGTATATATTAATTTTATATCTATTTTTTCTGCATTCTGAGTATTTAAATTTAATGATGAATATTTTTTACACAATATGTTGTAGAAATATATATAATCTTTTCATTGTTTAAATTGTTTAATAGACTTATAATTTTCGTTTATGCATTCATACCAACGACAAATTTTCAATTGAAAAAAACGAAATTTCATTTAAAAACAACAATTTCTTATCAGCCATATATTTTACGGCATGTATCACTAATCTTTGTCCAATACATAATATTTTTATACAAGTTTAATATATTTTACCCGTACATATAATTTATTTGATTAATATGTAGCTCTGTTTTTATAATAGATATGTTCTAATATTAAAAACGCATGGGAAACACCCCCATAAATCCAACGAAATAGAGATAAAATTAAAAATTAAGAGGGTTATATTGTATAATATTTTAATATATAAGGGTTGCGATTTCAGGGAAAAATTATCCACAATAAAGAAGGAAAGCGATGAAATAATTAAAGAGTGTTTAGGTTTACGGAACAAAATATACAAGATGTTATATACAACCCGAGAGATATGCTAGAGTTAATTTATCATAGCTATAATGGAATAAAATATAACCCAGCAAATATATTATAAGCCATAGGGAGCTTTTATGAAAGTATTATTAACCAAATAAAATTGATTAGGTAAATAATATTTTACATGCGTCTGAATTATACGCGTGTTGTTTGACATCATGTTTGTATGAAACGTATATATTCTGAAAAATACCAAAAATGTCCAAAAGTATATTAATATACTAGGGATGTTTATCAGTGTCAAAAATATAATATAAACCAAAGTGTCCGAAAAAAGTATATAAATCAAATAAGCTAGTAGAGATACTATAATACAATATAGTGGCGTTGGCGTATAGTACTTACGGATACATAAATTGTACGTTGATAATACTTATCACGTTTTGTATATACCTAGTTATATACAGTACGCACTATATATAGTTACCTGAATATTTCATACATCAACACCTGCAGAGTTGACACAAATTTATTACTATAAGAATATATTTATAATGCATTCTTTTAAGGGAAATTTTGAAATTTAATTTTTCCTTTCATTTAATGAAATCCGTGTTCTATATTTATATCTTGTTGTAATAACAGTTCACATAAATATATAATATATATATAATCATTAATCATATTCTATACAATCGTGGCATATTGTATTGTTTACATTCAAATAAATTATTTGTAAAATTTGATATAAGTATTATAAATAATGATTAAATATTGCAGAAAGAAAATGGAAAGGTTTATTACAGTCTACTACAGTTATTATGTCATACCCAATTATGTTTATCATCAGATTCGATGAACACATTTATCAATAACAATATGCAGTGGTTTAATTGATTTTACTATTACTCCAATGAATTTTTGTTGATATTAATTTTTATTATACCTCTATTTATATAATATATTTATTTTATATTTTGATACTTTTAATTTTTAAAATATTAAAAAAAAATAATATTCAACTTGAACTTTCAAATAAATCTTCAATATAATAATAATACATAATTGGTTTCGTTTTGCAAAATTAAAAAATAAAATTTTGTGTTTATTCCACTCTGACAACACCAAAATAGTAATTTGAGAATTTCATCAAATTCGGTAATTCAAGAAGATTATACGTATATCAGTAATTGCAAAATATGTAGCAATAATATCTGCAGAGTTTGAGAATATTGATCTCTCGGCAAAATGCGCATTCTCTATTATTATACCGATACATATTTTATATGACCACAGAATATTACTAAGATATTACTTTATACTTAATTATAAATTCATAAATACTTAATCTTATGTTACTATCATAATTAAACGTTAATTAATTAAATTGGAATGTTTTGAATTATAAACATATGTTAATATTTATATTAAGTAATATAAATAATATAATTAGACATATATTGGCCGATTCCGATAAATTAATATCTATATAATATAAATATAAACTATATATTCTGAATGTTTAATTCAAGTTATAAAAATTAAAGTAGAACAAAACAATAACATATTATAATTTATGATAGACTGAGCAATAACATTTATCTAATTTAGATCATTAATTTAAATTAATAAAAAAATAAAAGTAAATATTTAAGTTTCAAGATAAAATATAATAATTTATTATAACTAACTTAAGGCTATTATTACAATGTCCAACTAGATTATGTTTGAGTGTCATTTAATCTAGTATACAACTTAGTTTAGAACGAACTTTAGTCGAGAGTTCATTATTATTCATTATTAGCTCGAGTACAACACCTACCAATTTGTAATTGCAACTCCTTTTGTGTGACCCTTCTTGCGTGAAAACCTGGTTGTATAACTTTTTTTGACTGTAACACATTTTAAGTATAACTATTTTTTAGTGTAATTCGTATATCCTAGTTTATGCATTTTATCGGGATCCATAATAGTTGGAGACTGAAATTCTTTAGGAAATAATATGATTCATTAATTATTTTAAAAATATTCCGACTGCGGCGAAAACTGACCTTTGCTTTTTAGTAGTAGAAATTGAATAGGATATAATATAATTATCAATTATAATATTATATAACTCACAATTTAATTTTGTATTAGACACAATACGTAATTCAAACGAACGAAAAACAAAATTTTAATAAATATTTGTAAAATAAGAGTGAATAAGAAAAAATATTATGATTTTGTCCACCTACAACGTATATCGGATAAACACTCGTTATCTCCTCAAATGCTGAGACCTCCTAAATTATCGCAAAAAAATACCGATTCGATGGATTGGGATTCGAACTGGGACAAGTCTCTTAAATTAAAGATTTATTAAACTAATTAAAAAATTAATTAAATTAAAATTTAATCTTAATTAAAGTTCCTTTAATCTATCAATACTACATTCACCCAAAACCACAAAGCTACTTAATCGAGATAATAAAGTGGTTGAAATTTTTAATATTTAAATATTCAAATAACGGATGACACCGTACCTATATTGATACATAGTGTACATATAATTATAACAAATGTCCCGGTCGGGTGTAAAAACGTCCAAGGAACGGGAATCCTATGTTCGTGGTGTTGAAAAATGTCGGAAAAGGTCGTAAAAGCCTATTTTGGGAGTTCGACGCGATAAGACTACGACGCGAGAAAAGTTTAGTGATAATGGTCGGGCGGCGTTTTGGGAACGCGTTTTTTCTTCCCGACGCGATAAAAAGGCTAGAATACGGATGAACGAAAAACGGAAAAATTTGAATACGACCAAAAAGTAATTTTAAAATGGTAAAGGAAAAGTAATATGCAGCAGGCGCAAACAAAAACGGGACAGAAAATTTAAATAAATAGTCTAAGAGGCTTCTCGTGAAAAAATAATTAATTTTTTTTACCTATAATTATTATATATTAGAATTATATTATATATATATGAATAGTTTATCTGTAAAAAAAATTTTTTTAACAGAAGACTTTTTCCAATCAGTACTCGTGTATATATTTTAAATGGTAAAATTGATCCGAATGGTATTTTTGAGATATCATTTTTCGACTTTCTAACAGACGAGTAAGAAAAAACTAAGGAAAGGCTGCGAAAAAAGTGATTAAAATGGTTATATATTCATAATTCCGAAAATAATGGGTACCTATAGAAATTTTAAATTGTCCCAGGCTATGACATATTTAACCTAGGTATATATTTATTTATTACCAATATATAAATATATATGTCATACATTTATGCTAATTGTTTACTAATATAACTTTATTGAAATAAATGATTTATCTTTGTTTTTCAATTCAACACATTCACCAATGCAGTATCCACACATCCTATCTCATAAAATAAATGCTTTCAATCACTACAACCAGACTTATACAAATTTTAAATATTTTTTATAAGGTTTGGTATTGCATATTACAAACACAGCTCTAAGCTCTATATAAATAATAATAAAATGCAACATACTGGCTTTTTATATGTAATTAATTTAATACATATTGTATAATATGTACACTTGACAACGGTCAAGCATAACATTTATTCCTAACCATAAAATTATTTTGTATTTCTAAAAGTAGGTTCATTTATTTTATTTTATTTTCTCGTATAAATAATATATTGAATTAAAATCGAGTACACATTTCAATTATCACGATGATTATTATCACATTTTGTATCACGTTATCTATAGCGTCTATAATGGCGAAAACATTGAAAATCAATAATGTACCCACACAACCTTCAACCATCGTAGATGACAAAGATTTTGTTAACGATTGGTATAAATACAAATCGTTCCGACCTAAACGCAATGTGAATGAGATGAAAATGTTGTCGGATCGCGATGACTTCCAGACGGCAACTGATCTGATGTCGATGACCGTTCCTGAATACTGGTCTCCTACAATGTGCAAGGAATTTCGGCAAGGTAGCAGACATGCAATAGATCCGAAATTGTTATCGACTGAAGTCTTGACCTACTACGGAATGACCGACTATGAGAATCCTGGTTATTTTTCGATGATCAAATCTTTATATGCCTCACAAGAATCCTGCACGTGTACGTGGGTTTTATGAAATAATGACGGAGAGCAATTTATAATTTTACCGATTTTTACTAAATAATGTTCTTTGAATAATACAATTCGTAAGGTTAGGTATCATTCGTCTTACAGTTGAGTTACTGCAGTTGCAGTGGTGGAATATTTGTATATGAATAATCTATGAACCGCATACTCGTATATTTTTGAAGATTACTAAGGGTGAAGATGTGTTTGAATCAATGAAAGACACTACCAGAACATAAAGCCAGAAGTTCAAAACAAGATTAGGATTAGTTAAAATTTAGTGTGTAAATTAGTAGCAGTGACTTTTGAATTTAGAATATATATTTTTGTCAAAAATTTATTTCTCTGATTTACATTAACTCTTATTTTGTAGCTGAAGATCCAGTTCTCTGAACACAATACCTACCCCTACCTAACTACCATAATTTACCCTTAATCAACATTAATTTACGATTTATAATAAACCAGGCGATACCTCCATACAAACTACATGAATTATTAATTATTTTTTTGTAATTTATTCAGGATAATATATCCTTTATTATTATGATATGTAATATATTATATTAATACGAAAAATAAAAATTAAATACAGAAAAAACCGTGATATATAATAAATATATTGATTTTGAAAGCAATGATAAATCATTTATTTTGGTAAAATGATTCTGAGAGAATTTTGGTGTATACAACATGAGTATTACTATTAGCATGGCTAATAAAAAAATATGACGTCAATATACATAGTGCTATAGTGAATATTTGTTTTAAATTTCAAGTTTCAGGTATTTTAATTTTACAATTCATAATAATATTCAGTACTTTTAGTACCTAGTTATAAATATTATATATTATATGCATAGAACAGTCAGTAACTATGAATCATGGTACTATATCTGTTATTTTCTTATTCATAACAACTTTCCGTGATATTTTCCTTATATACAGTAGTTTTCCTTAATGAAAATAAAAAAAATTTCCCTAAAAAAATACTTAGAAAATTAAAATATAACTTTTATAAAGTACCAGCTAGAACAAAAATTTACTTTTAAACGCCTCTATACCAGAAAACTCTACTTCTTTACTTTACTTTATTTTACTTTACTCTAACTACCCTAAAAAGTGTATACTACATGAAAAAAAATTATAATAAAACCACATCATTTTAAAATAATACTTATATAATCTTATTATCTTTATATTAATATGTACATATTATGTATTTTCATAATTATTATTTATAATGCTAATACAATAACATAATTTACAAACATTTCAATTATTATAGGCTATAGCATTATATTAAATCCCAAATATTATTTAATATTCTTAATATCCATAAAAATCTTATACGTAGAATTTCTTAACCATATAGATGATTTTTCACGGATGGGATAATGTTATGCTTTTTATTTAATTTCATGGACCACATGAATAAAATATTTGCGTATTTTCAATGTTATGCTTTGGGTTCACGATTTTTCCGGTTTTCGAAGAAGTTTTTTTTTTTGATAAGTGCACACGTATATTAACAACAATAATAATTACCAAAGACCTTTTGGAAATCTCGTAAAAACATATTAATATTACATGACATTCCCTTAAATATCTTTATTATTTAAACGGCTCAGTCTTTTTAACAATTTATTTATTTATTTTATAAAAACAGGGAATACGCTAAGTCAATGTGGATGTAGATATAGCTAAAATATACAATAAAATAATAGTGATGACAACAATAAATTATTTTAATACGTAAATTAACATTATTATTAACAATTAAATATACATATGTAGAATCAATATTGCTAGTAAAATTTTAATTTTACAAACAATGAATAATACTAATTAACAACAAAATAAATTACGACTATTTTTCCTTTTTTAAGTATAAAGTAAGATTATTAATATAATTTTTGATTGATATATTGAATTATGATCACCATAATCACTACCCGTCATCATTAATCGGTTGTGTAGCTTAAAGCCCCGTATAGCATATTTTACTTTACGTATAATGGAAATGACTGGTGTATTTACACTATAAATTAGCCGATAAAGAAATAATTAAGTAAAAATGATTACTAAATACCGTTAACTAATGTGTAAAGATTTAGTTATTTGAGGAAGTTAAGGATGGGTGGTATGAACATATAAATCAATATGAATGAAGCAAAAGTAAAATTTTATACGCTTAATTTGCAAGGAATCGAGATTTACAAGTTTTAAGTTACAATATTTTATTTTTACTAAATGGTACTTTATTTTAGTTTGTATTCAAATAAAAAAGAATAATACAAATCTTCCTGATATACAACTATAAAGAATCAGAATTGGATTTTACTGCACTCATAGAAGCGACGAGGGGTTTGACGTTAATTTTAGACGCTAGTCATTATGCTTTGGCAGTAAAAACATAGCCTCGCACGGTCTCGTACAAGAAATTGGGGAACGCATTATTATTAATATTATACTATAAATACAATTTTTTTTTTTTTTAATTCTAAATACGACTCCGCCAACACGTGGTAATGTGATGGCGGTTGATTTTCTATATATTTTTATAGCCAGTAATGCAACTACCACATACCAGTGGTAATATGTAATATAGTAACAAAATCAGAAACGAAACAAGTTTATGACGAATATAATATATACTTACAAATAATATTTCCCAAAAATTGTTGTATCGAATATTCCATTTCTTCTTTTGAGAAGATCGCCTTCGTCGTTATCATTCTGTTTATCAAAACAATCCTTGAATATAAATGTATATTTCCAGAATTTAGGGTCTCTACAGTAAAACCGACTACATATTATTATTCCAGTATAGTTTATTTATAACGCACATGATATTATAGAGAAATACATATATGGAAAACCACTTAAAATAACGATTTTGAGTTTTACGTATGGATGCATTGTACACATACATACAATACACATTGTGTATATAAAATATATATGTATAAATTTTTTGACATTTTTCTATAGACAAAGGTTAAACACAATAATGAATATTTGTTTTAGGCGAGTCCAAATGTTATTATTGTTATCAGTTATCTGCTATATTACGCCGAAGTATACGTGTGCAAATACTATATTTCCTATAAATATTAATTCGATACATTATTAATATTATATTCACTTTTATTCGTTCTTTCTGCACAACAATTTTATTATACCAAACCCTCATAAATACACGTATATAGTATAATATTCAAATTATTCGAATATACACACAGATTACAGGACGATTCACTAAACACGCTAGTTTTAATTTATAAATTGAATTATGCATATTTGTGTTGTTTATGTAAACTTAAAAATTATATTTTCAAATATTCAATATTCATTAAATGCTATAGTATAATAATTACCTATATACCTGTACGGTTTATTACAAATAATATTATTATGGTGTAATAACTAATATTATGAATAGTATTATATGAACTTGCTATATAGTGACTAAAGCGTAAATTTTATATATAAGTGTTTATTATTTTATGTAAATTATTAATATTTTTTTTTACAATTGTATACGTTGATTATTATTAGTTAATATAAATAGGATTATATAAAGTTATAAACATATGCTATACAAAGTGGCAGTGTACTAAAATATTTATTAATTATGAGGAGGTACTGTGTAAAATAACACTGTTTAAGACAATCACATCCCGTATTGCGTTACTAATCTCCCCTATCAAAATCCTATATACGCCACTGTAAATATATATATATATATATGTATATATTTAATTTAGAGCGGTTCTTAAATATTGAGGTACTTTTTTTTTGATAGGGTGCTAGGATCCTGGAATTTCGTTTAGTGTATTAAAAATATAATTACGGTAAAGTTCGAATGTGATAAATCAACCCCTTCACGTGCCTTAAATGGGTTGAAGTTTCACGACTAGGTGGTCGTGAAACTAAAAAAAAAGGTTTCTTATTATTTTTTTTTTTTCTGTGAAACTGATACATACTGCTTATACATAAATTGATATCAGTGGCGGCGACTCGTGTGTTGAGGCGACGGGGCGATCGTCCGCCCCTCTAAAATTGTAGCAAATTACTTATTCACAAGTTGAATATTGATTAAATATGAATAATTATTTATATTTACATTATAATGCATTTTCAAAATATTATTATTGAAAGTAAAAATTGTTTTTCATCGTTATCAAAACACTATGAGGTAATGGGAGTTTAAAAATATATGTATAGGTAATAGCACGGTTAAAATAGGTACCTATTATTCACTTGCGCAGTTATCGAGTATCGAACAGCGCTCGGCGCTGGGGCGACGTTAACAATCGCCTGTCATAACTGTACGAAAATATAACTAAAACACAAAAAAAATCACATGAGTAGGAATTCGGTAATAATGCGACCGCCAGAGCGATACGAATAATCGCCCGACATGCGTATAGACTGAGGAACGATACGGAATAAGTTAACGTATATTTATTTTGTTCGTGACGCGTGTACATTTCTATATATTTCTTTACTATTTATTTAATTTATTCTTTTATTATTATTATTATTATTATTATTATAGGTACACCGATAGGTGTATATTGTTAGATTATTAAAATATAGGTAGTAGATAAAAATTCAGTATCATATTTACAGAAAGTTGAAGGAAAACAACTACTATTGGAAGACCCGTTTAGTGAAATGAAAGATAGACGCTTAAATTTTAAGTCTAAAACGTATAAGTGTTATTATTTTATAATTTTCGTAAAACGTATTTATATGGGTATTTGTTTTTTCTATATGGTATTCATTTTGGTATAATAAATGCCTTATAAATTGTTACATAATTATTATTGTATTCTATGTTTTTAAAAAATGAATAGTGAAAAAGTGAATTCGGGGTGCTGGAGTAACGTTACCCCGGGCACCTGGCAAACGAAAAACGGATTATCGTGGGTTGGAATCGAGTTACGAATTCCGGGTTTGTGGTTACGAATTGTTACTAATAATTAGTTACCGAATATTGGAATTGTTTTGGGAAAGACATTTTGACATGGGGGTGCCATGTAACATGTGCCATGTGCCGGTAACGCACCGATTGATATTATCGTACCGATTTAGGGAATTTTAATATTGTATATGTACCTACCTACTCGTTAAAAATTTTTGAAAACGAATCGTTCGCAATGTCGAATTAGTACTGTGCGTACAATATGATTTCAAAATTATTTACGGAAAAAACACACACACCCCCGAATCGCATATTGTATGGTGCGTATAATGTGTCATAACGTGATCGTGGTGAAAATAATGTTAATTTTCCAGATCGAGAATGTAGAACGAATAAACAAACGATATAAATGCGAAAATAAATCGCGTATAATGAATTGCGGCGGGTGACAGACGAGTGTAAAAACGTCTAAACGGGGCCGGTCTCCCGTACGTGTGCAATCGAGAGCTGTGTTGCGGAGGGCCTCCGTCGACACCACACACATTGTGTTCGGGCGCTGGCGATTTATGGGCGAAACGTTTACCGTTATTTTTTCCCACCGCGTCGACGTGCTCGGGTGTACGAGTCGCTAAAAACCCATTTACGAGAAAAACTATAAGTCACGCATTTGTATCCGGTCGGTTTTCGCGTCATCTTGCGCAAATATTGAACGCGATAATGTTTATTTTTACACGCGTTTCGTATTCAATTATTATTATACTATATAATATATAATATATACGTCCCGTATATGAATAATAATAATTGCATTGCGCGTTATACTATGACGACAACGCGTGTAATTCGATATGAAAACGATACCGTCGCCGAATGTATAATATTAGCTGCTTATAAATAAAATAATAATACGCTTTTTAACGGATACGTATATATAATTTGACAATATGTATTCGTCTTGTATTCAGAGCTGTAGTCTATTATTTGTTTGAGGACGATATTTTGAAAAATAAAAAAAAAACGGTACGAATAATAATGCCATTCGCGTATGTTTTTAACCCGATATCGAGAGAATTCATCACTTTTGTAAACAGAAAATAAACAAAAAAAAAATAAAACGTCGCCTCACCGCAAATCATAAAAAAGCGTCCTGTCAAAAAATTTGTCGAAACAAATCGAACGATATTATACTAAAAAAAACGTGACAATCCTTTTAAATACGGGATGTATGACCGCCCTACTGCATTCGCAAAGAAACCAGTGGGTAAACGCATGGCAACTAGGTGGTAATAAGTATACGATATACCTATACTGATAAGAAATATAAAAAAGGTCAAGAAAAATTCATCTATCCTATTCGAATAAACTCTAATTTAGGTACTGCAAATTAATTTTATCATACCCAATCACTCGTAATTTATTAATTAATGTTAGTAAATTCAATTGAAACCTTATTTTGCGTTTCGCGAATCTAGAACTGTTAATAATATGTATATTTAAAGTAGTTGTTTCATTGGGTTTTAAATTTATTGCAAAATATATATATTATGAGATTTACTGACCCCCGAATTATTTATCGAAAACATTGAGATATAAAAATGTCAAACATTTTTGACATAAAATAGGTGTTTTACAGGATGACAAATGTTCTGAAAATATTTATTTTTCAATAAAATATCGATTTAAAGTGAATATTATCTTATAAAACAATATTACATTAATTATGTGCTTATAAAAACAGTAATTTTAATTTTATATTGTAGAAACTGAAAATACTTTTTTTTTTTAATATATTTGACCTTGACATAAGAAATTGATGAAATTTACATTATTTTTAATTAAACACCAGATTTTCAGTCACTTATAATTTGCCAACCATTTTTCATTCTGCAACCAGCACAGGCCAAACAAATTTGACATTTTTATTTTTATTTAATATATTATATGGCTTATAAATATTTCAGAAAAATGTTAAAAACCATACCCCGAAGTTTCAAAGTTTTTAAAATTATATTCAACTTATTCAAGTTTAAAATATCGTACGCCAGGAGTTTTTGATATATCGTATTTCCATTTTATTTTCCATATAATATCGTATTTATTATATTTGTCATCCATTACAATTACAATTACAATTTTACAAACTAAAAACCAACATATAATAATAATTGAATTCCAAATAATATGTTTTTATAATGTTTTTTAAATTTTTTCTTGCTATTACCATATCATAACTGAGTGTATACTCATGTATACCATGCTTTATGACGATTTTATAGGTTAGGATATAATATGCCCATGACAGTGGTAAGGTTAAATATGCACATATATAGGTAAAAATATGCAAGAAAAAGTACACAGAGTGCAGTAAAATATTAGATTATTTTTATTTAGCATTAAATTGATTCTTAATAAGAAATAAAAAGCAAAGAAAAACACAAAAATAGTATAAAGCAAACATAATAAGTATAAAAAAGATTTAATATTTATTAGATATAAATTAATTTACAATATACAAATATACAATATAAAAACATTTACAACAAAAAAGGATGATACCCTAAGATGATATACTGAATAAAATATGTTTATACAAAAAAAAAATGTAATTTAAATATGTAAAGATTTTTAAATTTCTAGTGATTAAATAATATTTTACGAGCTTATGATGAGTTGATTTATGAAAACTCAACCACTGCAGCATGTGATATAAAATTTTGCATTTTATGCAAAATCAGGTCTTTTCATAATACTATTTAATAGGTATTATACAATATTGTACTTAGTAAACGATAGTTTTTTCGTATTTTAATAGTTTTATATTAGATAATATTTCTTTAAATCGTTTTATTAACGAAAAAAAATATAATTTCAGAACATTTTTCATTGTATAAAATACCTTTGTATTATTTGAGATTTGTATACTACAACGTCTGAAAATCGCAAAATCGTGTGACATATCAAAATAGGGGTTATGGGGGTCGTTAAATTTCATGATGTATTTTCAATTGCAATACATTTAAAAATAAATAAAATAGCTATTGTAAGTATTTACCTATTAAAAATTCTGAATTTACAAAACACAAAATGTATTCGTTAACATGAGATTATTCGTGAAAGTTTGTAAACATTATTAAAAAATCACAGCTAGGCACGTGAAGATCAGCGTTAATTTCCTGTACTTCCGACTATAGTACGAGGTAAATCATTCAAACCCGGTGGCAAAAAAACCTCAAGTAAGGCAAGACACACTCACGGAATTAAATTTAGGAATAATTGTTTTAAAACAGCTTAAAATTTTTCAGTTCTAAAACCAAAAATTAATTGTCATAAAGCCATAACAAAAAAAAAATCTAGGTAATTTCAAACTTTCAAAGAACCGTTAGAAATGTAATATAATAAAAAAAAATTATTTTATATTTTAAAGTGTTCTAGTTCCGGTTCATGCTTAATGAAATATGAAATATAGATTCCAATATTGATCCTTAAAATGCCTCTAGGAACCGGTTCTTTTGTGTTCGGTTCAATTCCCGTCTAAAATATCTCCATTATATCCGAGCTTTTAGATGATGCAACTTTATGTATATATTATATTATATAGATGTACTAACATTTTATTAACTGTTATAATTATGTGTTTATTATATTGCTTGTATAATTTAAAATTTTGTATCTAATTTTAATTTGATTAATTTAATAAATTATATAATTTAATTATTTTACAATAACGAATCAAAAATTAAGTATACCCATTTTTTATAACATATTTGCAGTTGTCATTAATTTCTTTTATATTCTTATCATGAAATGATCGCTCTATAATATGTTGTCGGTAATTTGTTGTATCAAAATATAAATATGACATTATTTTCAAAACAGTTGAACTGCCTTTAAGTTAATTATATAATTTTTTTTTAATATTGTAATCTTTAAATTATATTTTTGAAATATACAATTTTAGAGGAAAGCGATTGAATTGGATTCAAAGATTTTTTTTATAATAATATAATTTTTTTATTTATTTACCTATTTTTTTTATGTCTGTCTGTGTATACATTTTTTAGGTAGAGAGAATAATCGAGCAGGAGTTTTGGAGGAAAGAAAATGTTTGAAAATTGTTCTAGTTTTCCCGGTAGGTAGTAGTTTCTTGAAATGCAAAGGTTAACTACTTCATATTACGAAAATACTTTACAGGCATAGGAAAAATAACAAATTACATTTAATGTTATCCAGTGGTGTCTCGTGGGCTTTGAAAGTGAGAGGGCTATTAAAATCATCCATTTTTTTAAATAAAAATAATAATCTATTAAGTATATAATAACTCCGAATAGACAGTTTTTCGTGGAAAAGAAAACTTTACGCATTTTATTTGATCCTGCTGATCATTTTTCGTACCGGCGGCAAAGCGAGTATTTTCTTTTCCGTTTTTATCGCCGTAGTGCTTTGGATTTACGATTTTTTACGTTTTACGTTTAATACGTTTTCTGTTCTTCCGTATTTCGACTTTTCCGAAGACGCAAAGTTTAGGTACAGGCTGTATAAACTTAGTGTTCACTCTATAAATCGCATGGAAGAAAACCATTCCGTCGTACGTTTCTTATCGTTTCAGGGTTTTTCGCGCCGTCGTCTTATCACCCCGAAATCCTAAAATCGGAATTTGCGACGTTTTGCCGATGTTTTTCAATGCCGTGTAGGTCGGATTTGGATTTCCTAAACGTCTTAACGCCTGATTAAACATTTCTTTGTCTACGAATCGTTCCTGTACGACCGACACGTTCGTTCCCAATATGTGTATGTATGTATATTATGAGTCGAAATACAGTACTGTCAGTTATCTGAATAGTTTAAATACGAAAAATGTCGACCACATTGTCATCCGAGTAAATAGCTTGGTGGTATAGGGCGTCAATTGTTAAATGAACTTTCGATACGGGTACACCGGTTCGAATTTTATCATGCCTATTTGACTTTTTTCGCCTTTTTTTCTCGATCTCAACGTCCGCGAAAATAACGAGTGTTTAAGGTTTATCCGATATATGCGATATGTGAACGAAATCTTAATACATTTTCTTATCGTTGCAACTTTTATTATTAAGTACTTATTTATCATTACATTTATTATATGTTTTTCTGATTTGTTTGAATTACGTATAATATTGTACCGAGTACCTATTATAATACCCTATGGCAAGTTCGTATTTTTTTTTTTTTGACATTTATAAATGTCCATCCCCAGTGGGGACAATAGTTTTATAAAACATCGAGACGATAAGTCCGACCAACTCATTCACATATTAGGTAGCTACCTTTACTATATTTTTTTATATTTCATAGTAATGAACTTCAAATCGTCGGGACTTAAGGAGGAGTTAAGGAGTTGCAAACGGTAGCCGGTAGGTGTTGCACTTAAGCTAGTATACAATAACACAATACATAAAATAATAATATAATAATAATTATGTAGGTAGGTACCAATTTAAAAGGTATTTATTAAACCAAAATTAAAATCAAATAGAAAAACAAATATATACATATGTTTTATAAAAACCGAAAATAAAACTTATACATTTTTAAATCAAAATTTAAATGTCTATATTTCATTTGCCTAACAGGTCTTTCAAGTTGTTTTATTTCAATTTTCTGTTAATATGATAGGTACTGAATTTTTATCTACTATATTATAATAATATAAAATAAACCAATAATAAAAGAATAAATTAAATAAATAATAAAGAAATATAGAAATCGTCACGAACATACAGTATATAATCGTCAACTTCGTACCATTCCGCAGTTGCACATGCATGTTGGACGATTATTCGTATCGCTCCGACGGCCACATTATTACCGAATTCCCCATCCTATGTTTTTGTGTTTTTATCGTATAGTTATGAAGTGTGATTGAAAACATCGCCCCAGCGCTGAGAGCTGTTTAATACTCGATTATGGTGCAGATGAATAATAGGTACCTATTTAAACCGTGCTATTACCTACATATATTTTTAAACTACTTCAGTGTTTTCATAATAATGAAAAAAAATTTTTACTTTCGATAATAATATTTTGAAAATGCATTAAAATGTAAATATAAACAATTTATGATGTTTAAATCAATATCTAACTTTTTAATAAGTAATCTGTTACAATTTTATATCAATTATTATCATAGTCACATTTTTTTTTTATCATAACATATGAAACATTGCTCAAAATCTTTTTAAATACAATAATTTATCTTTGTTTTTAAATTTAAAATAATAATAATACACTATCCTGTTCGAAAATTAGATGGAAAAATTTAAATAATAATAAATTTTTTATCTGGACGATTGTTTTTTACTCATGAATAATTGTGATTTTCCAGGGAATACAAATTATATAAAAACGAATAGTCTACATGATGTCATGGCTACATGGTTAATCGAATTGTCTTTGTATTAAATTTATTAAATATAACCCGCGAATATATCTTATATACTTATACTTGTGGATTATGTATTGTATTTATTTTATGAACATTTAATGTGAGAATACTCGAATAGCAAACCAGCAAGCTCCGATCGGAATCGTTATTCGAATGTAACAATATTTGAATTATGTATAATATTGTATATCTACCGTTGTTTCCAAACTTAAAATAATATAACTACCTTTAAAGTATTCATAATTCATATCAACTACCCGAGTAATGAGTGAGGAATGCGGTAATTTGCAACACTTATGACACTTGTAATTTGTGTCACTAGCAGACAACAGGTAGAAAATGATGTGTAATTAGTGTCATTTTGTATCTACCACAATGATAATTTGCTACATTTAATTATACATTTAGAAATTTTATTATGATAATTTTTTGACGCTTCAATTTTCACTTAATTTATATGATTTATACTTCCCTTCATATTTTAGTTTAATTTTCCAAAAATAAAAATGAATTAACATGAATTTTTTTTTATTATTAAATACCTATTCTATATATATAAAAATGTAGGTATTAATAATATAAAGAATTTATTATGATTTAAAAATATGAATAATGAAATATTTTTAAATACCAACTACAGTAAATTTCCTACCAAATAGATTTATATTCAATTCTTTCTACATACCTACTTAAAAAGTGAATAGGTACATGCATAAAAAATCAAATTAAATTAAAAATTATATAATAACTTGGTATTATGATTACCTGGATATTAATGCAGTAAATAGGTTGATATTATGAATAATTAGAGTGAATTTCAAGTTTACAATGTTTGGTAAGTTTAATTGTTTCCATTATACTACATTAAAAATCAAAAAATTACTTTTTTAAACCATCAATTCGATTAAATTTTCTATCAAATAGATTTTTACTAAAAATTTTATCTTATTTTTTCCAGTTCCAAAACGTGTATACTTACATAATATATATATTTGTCGGTAACCATTGACAAGTTTAATGGTTATTTTCCAATTTACAACGATTTTTCGAAATTTGAATAGCATTTGTTAAAATAATTTTGTTAATTTTTTGTTAATCAAATTTCCTATCAGAAAGCTCTATACTAGGGTGACCATACGTCCTGTTTTTCGGAATTGTTCTATTTTTGAAGACAACATCCCGTTGTGCTAAAAAGATTTACATGAAAGTGGGGTCTTGATTTTGTCCCATATTTTGAATACTTAAGCGATTTATGACCATTTTTACAGAAAATTGAGGAAAACCAATAGAAGTAAGTTCTTACTGGAAATAAGTTAAATTCAAGCATTATATTAGTGCAAAATAATCATTATTTAAAAAATTGGTTGAACATTCTTAAATATTAAATATATTGAAATTGTAAGTACCTGTGACTAAAATTATAGCTGATATAAAATATGTAATAAACAAGTATGTAATTAATATACAGTTAAAAATTTGATGGAGATTTTGTGATCTGAAGACTCCTGCAGATGTACTCTAATATTTTCTAGTCTAAAAATACAATAATATTAGTTTGACTGCTATGAATACCCTATATACTCTTGAGTCTATATACCATATAGTTAGACATATGGCATGCACGTGGAGATAAAATTCTGACTGATTGAATCAAAAATAGCTATAATTTAAGTAGGTAATATAATACTTTCCATAAAATAATTTAACGTCAAAAGTATACAAATTTGGTTTAAATTGGTGGGTATAATGATTCTCCATTTATCGCGTTCCGAAAAACTGGTTAATTTCAGTAACCCCCTCCCCCCCTAAATCGTAATTTAGATTACGTTTGACATTGAAATAACTTTTAAATTCCGATTTGAAAGGGCTATCATTTCACTGGCCCTCTTATTGGTATCTCAAAAAGGGGGTCTAGCACAGATGTGAGACCAACGAGCATATGCCTAGCACAAACAATTGGCATTGGAAGAACTTTGAAGTTCCGTATTGGGAAGAGGACATTAAAATGGACCTCCGAAAAACATAATAAAATCAGTGCTTGAAATAGAAAACAAACATTTTATACTTACATTAACTGTTTTTAATGTTTTCATGTATTGGTTTTCAGAAATTGATAATTTTAAATTTAATTTTAAACGCTAGTTTAATTTATTAATTATTTTGATAGTGGTTTTCATATATATATATATATATATATATATATAAGTATATTATCATAATGTTACGTAATCCATTTTGTCAACCTCAAAATGCAGTGATAATCTTTGTTCCAAATTAATTTCGAACTATTCAAAAAACACTTTATACTCATATTATAACGGTGAAATAATCACGATGAAAACACCTTGTCGTTCTGAAAATTGGTGATGTTTTCGAAGAGGTGTGGTTAGACACTAAAGGTTTCAGCTGTCCAAGTTTCCACGCGTCTAACACTTCTCCAACACTCCTTATCATCTAAACTTAAACTTCAGTAGTTTATGCATTCTACGCCTATATATATAATAGTATAGTAAAGTATTGTAATGTTCAAGACGGATAAGCAAGGATGTGTGTTAAATTAGTATAGTTTATAAAGGCGTACATATATATATTGTGTCGAATGTTCACGTCTTAACAGCATTTAACGATAAGAATCATCGAAGTAATTATTTCATTAATATATTAATTTTTAATAATAATTTACTATAAAATATAGCATGTTAATTGACTAAAATATCATCGGTCTGACGTATTGAAATTTTTTTTACAACTGTAGTTGTTATACCTATTATTAATATATGGATTGCGATACAAATTTTAGTATTTATCGTGTGTAATTTTTAAACGAAAATTGTATAGATTTTCGACTCATAGAATTTTGTAAATAGGTAGTTATCGTAATTTGACCATACAAAACAGCTCCTATGATGGCAATATTCAAAACAGTACGTTTTTAGGATTATAAAATTAAAAAATCACGAGCAATATAGTATAGGTGTAAGTATAAGTTTTTGTAAAATAAAAAAAAGTGATGTCTATATCTGTATATTGATAAATTATTAATCAAATGAAAATTGTAGTACATTTTACCATTGATTATAAATTACTATAGTTTAATAGCATAATAATATATAAAATTGTAAGAGCCGGCCATTCACCCAATAGAGTGCGTTAACAATATAAATTGAGTATAATAATATTATTTTATATATTTAGGCGGTCAATCTTCAATATTTTCGACTACGAAATGATAATAAATCGGATATACGTCTCCCGACAAACCTTCGCACACGACACAACCGCCTGTCCAAGTCCAATACGAATAACAATATTGAATTTATTGTTAGAAATCGTGTTCGTAATTCGTTGACATTTGACATTATTATTATTTTTATTACTCGATGCGACGTCGTGGTCTCATCTAAACGGTTTCGTTTTACAAGTACAAGGTTAGGTCAGATTAGGATACACAGATATACCTATCCTAAAATACGTATTTTTTTTTTTTAATTGGACAGTTTTAATTAATCTAAAAACATTTAAATGTTTATAGGTGATTATTTATAACATCCTATAGGTTGGCATTAAACAATACGTATTTAAATTTAAAAATATAAAAATGCTTATAGATATATTATATTTTTTAGGCTTTTAATAAGGATATATAATAATCTAGGACTTTTAATTTCATATAGGTATATAAATAAATATTAAACACATACCTTTAAGTATTTTTCTATTTAAAATATAAATATTATTTTATAGACATAATATTATATTTATACGAATATTCATCTAATATTAAAAGTAGTAAAAATTAAGCAAATTTGTTTTTTAAGTACCTATCTTATTTCTAGGTATACACTATACAACAAAAAACATAAGATATAATAATATAATAACTATAAATTTATAATAATATAAATATATTTACAGTATAGTAAATAATAATTAAGTGAAGTAAAAAAAAAAGGGGGAAATAATAGGTATAGCTACCTATTATTTTAAAACATTATTTGTTGTCATCATAATATCAGTAGATAAACAAATTAACTATAATAACTTTTACAATATTATAAAATTGATGTATTAATTAATGTATAGAATAATATATTATTGTATTAATTGTACGTTAATACTCTCATTTTTGTAATCTGATTTATTGTGTAATTCTGTTTTGGTCCATTTACACCTTAATTATTACAGTTCTAAATAATAGTTCAATGTTGTACAAATAATGTTCTTTACAAGGCGACCAATGGCGTATTAAGAGGCCGCAACACCTGCGATTTTTAAGGGGTTCTGTATAGGCAATTTTTAAGAAATATTATGAAAAATAAAAATCTAACAATTTAAAAATATTTATGTACATTTTAAAAATAATCTAAAAATA